>JXOV01001707.1:0-11481 GCA_001014945.1 Clogmia albipunctata
AAGTAGTGAAATAGAGGTTATTATAGCACGATTTTAAAATGTATTTTAACAAGCGCAGCGATTACAAATAAGTAATTGAATGCTGTAATAACCGATTTCACATGTGTATCGAACACTATTTTGTGTAATTCTAAAAAATNTATCAATAATAGTATATTTCGGTACAAGTAGTGAAATAGAGGTTATTATAGCACGATTTTAAAATGTATTTTAACAAGCGCAGCGATTACAAATAAGTAATTGAATGCTGTAATAACCGATTTCACATGTGTATCGAACACTATTTTGTGTAATTCTAAAAAATACCAATTATTTGATAATTAAAAACAAAAACCGTTTGCAGGGTCTTTTCCAAATTGTGGACACAATGTATAAGTAAGACAGTGTGTTTGTTAGAGTTAGATGATAATACTCACAACGAATTGGTTTTGACAACAATATGTATTTCCATGAAATTGATGACAATTAACATGCAAATTTTGTATTATTTCAGCACTCCGTGCAGAAAAGTAAACCGTTACAGAACCAATTTGCGTGAAGAAAAGTCTACTTTTCGATTTCGGAATTGCACAATTGTCATTTCCAATGATTACTAGATGATACACTTTAATTGCGATTTTTTGCTATTATTTTTGCTCAGAATGTAAAATATTGTTCAACATTGTATTGAAATTGAACTTTTTAGCAATTTTTAAGCAATTTCAATACAATGTTGAAAATAACTATTTCAATGTTAATTGCTTCTGTAGGCCCTTCCATTTGTTACGTGATTTAATTTTTATTCAAAATTCTAATTTTATGTGACCCTTGTAACACATATGAATACTTATTATTTTTTTACGGAATTAAAATCTCTTTAAAATAATGTTATAAGTAGGAATTCATTACTTCAAATATTCCAGACCATTTATTTACAGATTCAATTTCTCTTTTACGTATTTTTATTAGCAGGAGTAAAGAAAACTTTATCTTTTATTGATTTCTAATTTCTATAAATTGTAACTGCAAAAACGAATATGAACCCTACCTTTGATAATATCACCACCTCTGCCGCAGCCGTCGAGACATAGACACATCAACGATGTCTTCTTAGATGAGCTCGACAACTTTGCCAGGCAGCACCACCGCAGACGAGCACCAGTACCACGACCCTGGCGGTGTGTGTGTTTAGTTGCGGATTCCGGGACGTGACTAGGAGAGTTTTCGCTGCAAATCTCACTTGATTCGATTAACGGAACATCAGCTTCGGTATCGAATACAATTCGATTTTATGGTGATTATCAGACACTCAAACCGAATTCCCTATCTATCCCACCTCCCCAGGATCTAGATGCTCTAAACGCCGCTGCTTCATTAAAAAACTATACCAAACTACATTCGATGCGATTCAGCTCAACTACGTTCCCAACCCTTATTGATATTAATGACGACATTCAATGCAATTCTGCGATGTACTTAAATTTCTATCAATAACTTTGAATGATCTAGAAGATGTGTCCCAGTTTGAATGCTGATAATTATTGGAAAACATTAAAATTCATCGAAACTAACTTTATTGACTTTTGAAGGGTATATGAACATGATTTCAATGAACCTGTGACTCATGTGTAATTTCAAAATTTATCTCAAACAACTCTTATAATCCATTTTAACTATTGTATAATATCTGTATTTAATGCATTGAGCTAACGCTTCTTTTTTCATATTTTTTGTTGCGATATTAATTATAATATGTGTTACATTTATTTCCGTTAAATATAACTACCACTAATTTTTTCATCCAATTTTAAAGGCCAGGGCGGCATTTGGAAGCTTGTGGCAAGTCTGGCACTCACATCAAGTATCCAGGAATCTGAATTAAAAGCAATAATATTAAAAAAGTTAGGAGTGTCTTACCATTAAACATTTAAGGGTTAAAAATTAGAACTTCTCTTTTTGGTAGACCTTTTGCATTTGTATTTTTATGCTTAATCATAATCAAATCCAAAATGGCTCTTTAAAAAAAAGGTGACCCACCCTGACAATATGGGGTATAAAATTAAAAAGAACCCTAAAACAAACCTTCCCAACGTGTACACCAAATTCCATTAAAATTAGTTAAAACATTGCATTGTGACAATATAATTTATTAGGGGTAGCTTTCCCTTAACAATTTAAATTGTAACAATGACTTGACATTTTAAACGGTCAACCCCACATGCCTACAATTTTAATAATATTGGGTCAACCGTTTTGGAAAAGTACTTCCTTAAACATTGCATTGTTTAAATAGTTTCATTAAGGGTGGCTCACCCTTAACATGTACGGGTATGTTTTTTTTTATTAATTTTTTGATTGCGTTTAATCATAATTTAAACAAAAATGTATATTTTTCAAACCAAAAACAAAACAAAAAATTAGGGGTAAAAACAACATTAAGACTAGCCATCCCCACATGCCCACAAAATTTCATAAAATTCAGTTGAGTCGTTACAGAGGAGTTCATTCATTGTGTCAAAATAATTTATTAGGGGTAAATTTCTAAATTTCAATTGCCAATATCTCATTTATTTTTGCAATTTACAGTGGCATCCGTTCAATATTCAATATTGTGATGAATTGGAAAGCAAAGTTTTAACATAAAATTGTTGTTAAGAGTAATATTATGCGTAAATTTGAAGTTTCGGCGACATCGGGTATGAAAAGTATTAAGAAATAGTGAGTGAATTTATCGCGCTGTCTATTAAAAAAATTTTCCCTTTCAATTCCTGTAAGGAACATGGGGGGTCGCAACCTCAACCAACGGGTTTTGCGACATTTCGAGACAGACTCGCGCTGTCTATTAATTCCATAAAATTAACATAACGGTTTTATGATCTTTTGTCAAAGATATTTTTATCACAAGTACTCTAAGGCATAATTATTAGACCAGTTTTATAATTATTTAAGTGACAGTTTTTTATAATGAAAATATATAAAATCAGATTCATATTGAAGCATTTACAAGTAAGTTTTCATTTGAATATTATTGAAGTGAACAAATCCGCCAAAAAATTTTCTAAATATTTTATATCAATATCATACAATTTTATATTTATTTTAACAAATTATATCGCTGACGATCTAATTTGAGAAGTTATAACCGTTCCACTTACATTTTCATCATTCAAATTATTTATACTGGTTTTATCTGATTTTTTAATTTACAAAGGCGGATTTATTTAGCGATTTATACCTATGACCTATGCCAAATTCTCCACGTCCACATTCAGTATCAAGAGATTACCAGTCGGCTCCACTGCTCTTTAATATCATTTATTTCATATAGTCAAAATAATTAATTAAAGTTATTTATTAATTTAATTAGTGGCTATTATTTTTATAATCAATAGCAAATATGTTACATAATTCTAAAAATAAATAGTGCATATTTAATAGTGCTCCGACAAATGACAAAGTAATAATCATAAATTCCAACTGTCGATTCTAATTACGAGAACAAATATTACAACTAATGCAAATAAGGCACATGTACATAATGAAGTTGGGCCGAACAATTGTGGATTTGCAAAACACGGCCCACATGCCATTCGCCTAAAATTTATTGCATTTATCTGATAATTCAAATATATCCTAATCGATTTCCGCGGTATGTAAATTTTGAATTCATTCACATCCGATATGTGCTCCGGCATTTCATTCCCGCAATTTTTCGAATTTCTAACAACAAATTACGGTCATTCTGAAATTTATGGCTTAAAGTTGCACTGAATGTTGCCATTATTTCGTTCATTATGCGATTTTATTGATCTCCAATTCCAATATTCACCAAAGAACCCAAAAACAGAGCGAGAGACCAGTTCAGACTTTTATTGAAAAATGCCTCAGGCCCACTTACCAATTCCAGCGATAGTTAATTTGATTTATTCCGATTTTCGGTCCACCATACGTTCATTGATGTTCCATTTTTTGGTCAGTCAATCCTCCCAGGATTTATGTAACAACTTTTTAAAATAAACTCGCAAAAAATGAATTAATGTTACTTTAAATTTCCATTTTATCATTTAAAATCTATATAGACAAACCGAATTCGCTTTTCATGTTCCGCTCCACTTTATAAAGCTTTTAAGTAGCAAATTGACAAATATTGCAAAAATTTTATTTTCAAAAACATTTATGATTTCGGAATGACAAAATATCTTACTATTATAATATATTTTATATATAACTGATTAATTACTATTCAATTCATTTAAAGATCAATTAAAATCATGCTGGTTAAGAAAAGAAAACTTTATATTTAAACAAAGACTAATTAATTAAAATTCTTTATTAACAATTTTTACAAACAATTATTTACATTTTTGTCTCTTACAATCTCTTACTTAATTATAATACAATTCAATTACTATATTATTTGACTTGACAAATTTGGTAATTGTTACATAATTGTTATATGTCCAATCATTCAAGTGTTCAGATGGCCAGCGCTTAATCAACTTAAGATTTCTCCTTTTTTCTTCTTGCTGTTTGCAAATAAAAATTTTATGTCTAAAATTATTTTTCATATTACAAATATAAGAATCAGTATCCAATTTAATTGGATAACCTGCTCTAAATCTAAATAATATTTTTGCTTCATAATTTGAAAACGCTTTTGATAATTTTAAACTTCTACTTCTAGGTAAAGCCTTAGTGATATTCAGTAAGGTTAAAGGAAGCCCACCAGATTTGTTTCCACTAATGTATCTAATCGTTTGTAATATTTTCTCTATAGAAGACTTGAGAAAATTAGTATGTTCAGTAAAGTTTAGATTTTCATCAATAATGATACCTAAGTATTTAAAATTTTTTACTCTAGTAATTCCAAGATCTTTAATTTTTATATTTAGTTCTTTGACATTTCTATTATATTTAAAAATTTGATAATGAGTTTTGTTGGACTATTGTTTAAGTTATGTTCTAAAAGTTCTTTATTGACTAGATTCAGAAATTTATTAGTAATATATTTGGGCGTGTTTTAAATTTTTAAAAATTCTAACTATATTTTTAGTGTATAAATTAAAAAGCAGAGGGCTCAAAATGCTGAATTGAAGAAGGCCAGTTTCCATAGGTTTAGTTACGTATCCATCCTTGGAATTTATTTTTAGTTCAATAGATTTCAGGAAATGCATTACCCATTGAAAAATTCCATTTGGAATGTTTAGTTCTTTTAACATTTTTAAAAGAGTAACATGACAAACAGAGTTAAATTAGCTATATCTAGATAAATTACACAAGTATTTAATTTATTTTCTTTATTTTTTGTTATTTAAAAAATTAAATCATTTAGACAATGAGTAGTACTTACGCCCTTTCTGAAACCAAAACTATTTTGTGGAATGTGTGACTCTATATATTCTTCTAATATGGGCTTGATCATGGTATTAATGGTTTTCGTGATGTTAGGTATAAAAGCTATGGGTCTAAAATTTGAAATCGATAAAATTCTATCTTGTTTTTTAGGAATAGGTATAATAAGAACTTCAGTTAAAATCTTAAGAAAATCTAACTTATTGAATGAATTATTTATAAATTTAATTAGAAAGTCTTTATTTAAATCAATTAATTGATTGATCATCATGTAATTAATTTGATCTTAACCTGCTGCAGTGTTTTTTTTTCAGTTTTTAAAGCCTCATTAAGATTTTCAAGTGAAAAATTGATTATTTTATCCTCATTTGTTTTATCTATATTACTCATGGTTATGAGAGTTTTGGAAGAAGGAAAATTATTATTTAAAAATTCTGAGGCTAGAATAGGGTTATATTATTAATAATAAAGAAAAATCACTTTTGCTATAATAACGACTTTGACATACCAAATTTTAGTGTCATAATATCAATTTTAAACAACAAAAATTCATAAAATTATTGAAATGTAATTCTTAAATTTAATTCTAGATTTGTGTAAGCAACTAAAAAAATTGAAAAGATTTAATTTATCAAAAAAAATGAGGCTTAGACGAAATGGGTTCTCTCGTACGAAAGTATACGAAAAAGTTACACAATTCACACCCTTAATTAGTGACGGTATTTCTTTTTCATTAAAATCGGGATCTTACAAATAATAGTTGCCATCATAAATAAATGTTAAGAACGAAGGTCATAATTATGTAGTTAAGCTGTCCACGAAAACACTTGGTTAATTATTTTTGTGCATTGTTAACCGATGAAAATTCAACACTGTCATAGATTGCTAATTAATTCGAATCAATTTGCTTGAACATTTTGAATGAAAATATAGTTCAAAAGGTGTTTAAAATATAAATCAAAATAATAGAATAATCTTATTTGGAAACAGGATTTCCAGTGAATTAATAATTTCATTAAAAGCTTTACAGTAGCAAAATATCATCTATCATGCTTTCAAATCCTAGATAACGAATATTTTGCAAACTATAAAGATTGATATGTAATGGAAGAAAATCTCGGTTTTATTGGATTTATTCCTTGAACAGTATCTTCCATTAGAAGATAGAGAGGAGTAACTTAAAATTTAATGGTAAATCATATCCTGTCTTTTATCTGCAGCACACGAGGTCATAGTTCATTCGGTCCATTCAAGTTCTGACATGAATCCATTTGGCCAGTCAACCGAGAACAGCTCATGGCTAATCCACATTATCATTAATTAATAGACCAGAAATGTTTCGGATTTATTGTGAATTTTTGCAATTTCATCCAGTTTTTGGTGGTACTGTTTTCCTTCTAAAGGAAGGGATTGCATGTCTGTATCTCGGTTTTAAGGGATGTATTTTTGTATCATTTATATTTGATGGTGGCGGAGAATTTGAAAGCGGAATCTAAAAGCTTTGAAACGGATTGATTGCTTTGGACTGGGCGGAATTTTAAGAAGCCACCTCGACAAATAGGAGCTCCCATCAGGCTTGCCGCTAAAAAATGACTCCAGGACGTGGTGGTTTAAGCTGGTGCTGGAGGAAGAAGGCGAGGCAGAGGATGCATTAAGAAGAAATTCTCATCATCTTCCCCATTTACAGTGAATACACAGTAAATCATCTTGAAGCGTTTTTTCTTCATCTCCCTCCCCCCTAACCCCATTTCTCGTCCCTATTCCTCCTCTTTTTTATTCAGCTCTCTCTCCATCCAACAGCAATAGTAAATAAATATAAATGTTTGTCATCGTTTTGTTACAATTTTTATTTCATTTGCATATTATGAGAGACACGTCCGGCTAAAATGACGAACGACAAATTGGTCGAACGCAAAATTAACAACCGGAAAATATTGCATTATGAATTGCCTCTACCAAATAAGCATTTTAATATAACATTTTAATAAGAAATGTTCAAATAATATTAAAAATGTTGATATTGGTGACAAAAAAACTTAAAAATATAACCTATAAAATTAGTATATAATATTAAACGCTAAAGATGGACAACGGAAAGTCTATTAATAGATTGCAAAATAGAGAATAATAGAGAATAATAATAAAACTTGTGATAAATATAAAACAAAGAGAAAAATGCAAATAATTTAATTTTACGCAAATGACAACTTGGCAATTAACACTTACTATAGTATACAATTTTTTTATGTATGATTATATAATACAGTAGAATTCGCTTATAAAAATCTCGATCCCGGATTGGGGATATTTGTTCGTATTTATCGATGGCTTGAATTAGAACGTATTCAGTAAGTAGAGATGTATGTACATTTGTATACACCACATTCAAAAGTAATTGAAAAATTGTATCTGTAAATTCAATTTATAATGAAAAATTAAAATAATATTAATCATCAAAACGTAATATAAACATGCATTGAGAATTACCTATAATTTTAAGTATTGATGATCACAACAAAATTTAGAAAAGAAATCTGCAAACACAAAAAAAAGACTTTTGGTTCGTATTAATATTTATTTTTGTTTCAAGACGCTTTAAGTTTCGGTAGCTTCCTTTGAGAAAACTGAATTAAACGAGGAACGAGTGCTATTTTTCCCAATTTTCATTTGTATAGCACAAAAACTAATTAAATATTTTTATGGGAAACATTGAAATATAACTTTAAATGACTTCTGTCAATAATTCACAGAAACTGTCCTAAATGAAATTGTTTTTTAAATCAAAGAAGTGTTTGCAAATATAATTTTTTAATATTGATTAGAATTTAAATTTGATATAATTTCAAGTTTATTCAAAAATATGACGTCACTGCTAATTTATTTATTATCAATTTATATCGTGACTATCATTTAATGAAAGATTTTGATGTTTCATTCTTCAGACTAGAATAAGAAGAAGAAGTCGAATGATAAGTTTCTTTTCATTCCTATAGTACTATTTTTATGCCTGAATCCATTCAGTTTTTCAAGGCGTGATGATTATTATGTTTCATTTAGAAAAGATTCACTTTTTATTGATGCATAAATTAATGAAAACAAGTAATTTTCATATCAAAATTGGGAAAACAATTGTTTCATCCTTTTACGACAAGTATCTTCGAATAAATTTTAGTAAATATCTCGAAGTGTATCAATCTGAACTCAATATTTTTTGGCAAGGTCTGATCATTGGTCATCGTTTGGACTATAAAACAAAAGTCTAGGTTTTTATGCAAATAGTTTAAAAATGAGTGCGGATTTTTTTCATAAAAAAATATCGTTTCATTCTTTTACGACAGGCAAATTAATTTCTCCCAATGCGCCAACAAGAGAGAGCTTCTAGTAATTTTTTTAAACCGAAATAGTTGATTATGTATTGTTCAATATATACAGCGCGAAAAATTAGGTCGCTATGTCATAGTACGCAGCCGAAACTATCTTTGGAAGTCTAAAAACTTATATTTCGAATTATGAGAAAATAGTATAAAACATTTTGGAGTTCAAATAAAGTAATCGGCTGGCCATCGAAAACTGAGCTCACTATGCATTGTGGTTGATAATATGGGCAAAATAAAATAGCTAATAAAGTCACCGTACAATTTTCTGATATAGCGGGATTTTAGGCTATTACGCGACGTAGCTAACAAACGGCCCGACGTATCATTACTTTGAAGATCATTAAATTCCCTACACATCGTCCATAGTATAAACATGGAAAACTTTATTCTTATACAACAAGTCGATTAAAATTAAAAGTGTGACCATAAATAAGCAATTTATGGTCTTCAAGCAGATATCCTTTTATCATCATCATATATTTCTCTGATTTTTAAAGTTCATCAACAAAGGCCTAGACTTATTAGTCTGAATAAAATATTAACGTTAATATATGAACCTCTCGTTATTCACAACGAACTACGAACTAAGTCTATGCATATTTAACAAAACCATATTAATTAATTGTTTTTAATCCAAATGTCTATTCTGTCCATGTTCGGGCCTTGTTCGAAACTTAATTTTGTACTTTAGAATTTCATTACTTGTTTAACAACATTCTGTTATTAATACGCAGTAGTATTCAATTGCTCGTATAATCTCAGGTGTCCTAAGGTCTAGGACCATATAGACTTCACTAGAAGGTTAAGACAATTTTACCTGGAATAAATTGTGTCCAAAGGATAATCAAAAACGAACTTGAGTAGTTATAAGTTGACAAAGTCGATACCGAAACATCTTTCCACAGTGGAAAAGGAACGATGGGTGGAAAGCGCATGTTCATTTTCGGACCTGTGTGTTTTACATTGCTCCAGCAATAAAACAGAGTTGATGGTTTCGAAGAGATTTCCCATCCCTTGTCTAGCCAAGATATGACTCTTAGCCACTACTTTCTGTTTTCAAAATTTAAAAAAGACCTCAGGGGTCGGAGATTTTTAACGGAGAGTCACTAGAAGGAGGCCGTATTGATGCATGTCCAAAAAAAGTTCGGAATGCTTTTACGGCGGAATCAAGGACCTGATTAAGAATACTAATTCAATTGTTATAGATAGAGGTTATTTAGAAAAATAAAAAAATTACTGCGATATCACTAGTTTACGCGATTATATGAGCAATAGAATACTACTAGGTATATATAAAAAATATATAAACAAAAATTAATATCCTCTGTCTCAATTGTCGAACAACTAGTAAATACTTTTCGTTGGACTCCATACAGGTTTTCAATGATTAGATGGAATGCACAAAATCGAAGAGATAAACCGGATCCATTTAATACTAGTTTACTGTCATTCAACGGATGGATACTCATGAAAGCTGTAAAAGGCATGGTCTTCTTAGTAGTATGTGTGTTCTCTTTCGGTGGCTAACACCTGTCAATAAATACGTTCGATATAGAATCATTTGCATCGAACTAATTAGTATTTTGATGACTAACATTCGGTATTCTCTATAATGTTCTTATTAAACATAAATCGACCATTTTCCCTTCGAAGTATAAAAAAAGTCATAATCATAACGGTAATGTNGCTAACACCTGTCAATAAATACGTTCGATATAGAATCATTTGCATCGAACTAATTAGTATTTTGATGACTAACATTCGGTATTCTCTATAATGTTCTTATTAAACATAAATCGACCATTTTCCCTTCGAAGTATAAAAAAAGTCATAATCATAACGGTAATGTGCATGTATATATTTTCGCTATCCGAGTAATCTCGGCAAATAGTCCAGGGATTTTGCAAGAAGAGTCGCTGATTTGGAATGGATTAAAATATTCCGGAGATATAATACGAGATGGAGAGGTGTTTGGATTGTCATGTAAAAAATGTAGTAACATTTACGGTAAATTCCGAAAAGATGAGGAGGATCAAGGTGTGAAGAAAGTGGGGAAGGAAAAATTCACTCCTTTATATGGTAATTTATGCACGTAGTTCAAAAATCACATCATTTTTATCATGACAAAGCATCTCTTTTAGCGTTTGGATAAATCCAATCTGAGATGCCGTGGAGAGAAACTATTCACACACAGGCGGAGCGGAGGCATGAGGGTGAAGAGGAGGAAAAAGGAGACCAGGGAAAATGTGTTAAAATAAGACGAATAATAAAACGCCAAGAAATTCAGCTATTTTGACAGCTATTTTAGCACGAAAAAATGGGAATTTGTCTCGCCCGAATTTCTTTTTTCGCCAATTTTACGTCGTTCCGTTTTCTTATTCATGGACCTGCTCCAATTTAAATAAAACCCGATTCAAGACCAGGAGCAGGGCTGCAGACTGTCAAACCGGAGCCAAGTGCTAGACATAGATCATTTATCTAGCCGGTTTTACAACAAATTCCCATTTCATGTTCCAGGTGATTCCATTTTTCTAGACGAAAAAACTTCTATTCAATACGTTCCTTAAGCAAATCAAAGCCGTTTCTCCTTGTATTATATACAAATAAAATCCTGCCCTACTACTCGCATACTTCCATCGTTCCTTCGTCCGTATTATTATACATTGAATGTTTGGAAATACATGTTTTATTGTCCTTTGCGTGGATACAATGCTGCAGAGTATTCAAACACTGAGCTGTAAGATTTTATTTTATTTTTTTTTTTATTTATTTA
>JXOV01001714.1:0-26257 GCA_001014945.1 Clogmia albipunctata
TTTCCTTGATCGGCCTACTGGTCTCTTTCCTACTAATCGCACATCCATAGCCTTTTTGGATAATCTGCTTTGAACCATCCACTTAATTTAATGTTTATGAATTTGTTAAATTCATTAATTAGTTTAGGATAACAAAAATACTTGAAAAATACAAATCCTTATAAAAATCTAATTCACTGTCGATTTCATTTAAATCAATTAAAATATAGAATATATTATTAGATATGAAAAGATGTAACGGCTTCAATTTATAATAAAAAAAAACCTTTAATAATAGAAATACTAATTTAATATTATGAATATATAACTGAAGAAATTTTGTGATAAAATCAAATTCAAATACAAAAGCATAAAATTTCTTTAAAAAATTGAGGCGTAAACGTGATTCAGTGTTATTTATAGTATAAATAAATACTTTAACTATGATAAGTTATAAATATTACTCATATATTTTAAAAAAAACATAATATATAAATATTTCCTTAGTAATAAAATAATAATTGAATATTGTGTCGGATAAATTACTACAGGTATTTATAAAAATATGAATGACCAAATATTTATCTTAATTAACTATAAAACATTTTATTGAACAAAAAATACATTTAATGGCATTCTTTATAACGCGTAGGCTCAGTTTATTTGCAAAAAAACTACTTGTGTTTTATAGAAATCCAATTATTCATTCTTAAGAAATAAGATAACATCACAAAAAATAAATGTAAATGTTAAAGTTGGTTGTCTCCCCAGAACCTCAAAGACGTTCCTGAAACAGGAATTTCTGGATAGAATCTCCGAATGAAATGGAAATTAATAAAATCATGGGATTTGAGAATCAACTTGACCAATCATCAACAATAGAGGCTCACTCATTTTGATGCGGTGAAGTCATCGTCTGGGGTCCAGAGAATCATTAAATTGATGGTGATTTGTTTGTGTGTGTAGAGGAAAATCCCTTTATGATAATCTCTAGGCAGCAGTTCTTCTCTGTGAGACATGGACTCGCCGTCGTCTGGCCTAGTAAAGAAGAATAACAGAATGGATGAAACGAGAAGTTTTATATTTGGATGCACCGAAAAATCAGTTTTGTTTGGGTAGGTCGTTTACCTTACCCAATAAAAATAAAATGATTTCGAGAATACCGAAAAAATTGAGTCCGTTTTCTTCATCTTTATTCATGGCACTGGATTGGATGATTGTGTGGGATTGAATTGACCTTCAAAATGTAGTTTATTTTTACTTTACACCAGTTAATAATTCATTCATTGCTGGTTTATAGCAATATTTGGTTCAATGATATGTTTATTAAATTGTTTTAATTTTTTCATCTACCTATTTAAAATTGCAATAGTAAAAGAGAACGATTTACAATGAAAAGTGGTAATTCGATGAGAGTCCACGATTCGATTGCAAATATTAAATGTGCAACAGGAATCGCGTTCGGTTGGAATACCGTTATGAAATATTATTTAATAGAAAAATACCACCATAATAATTCGCTTGTCTAACAATGATCGAGCATAGAGATTGAATTACATGGGCCCGATGAGAAGAAGGTACTGGCGGAGGCGGAGGCGGAGGCAAAAAGAGGGATCAAGCACCAGAGGTCGACTTACCTTCATCACGAAGTGTTTTCTTTCCCAACACTGCTGGTATTTGCTTTGTTAACAATATTTTTATTTGATGTTTTATGAGATTATTTAATATAGAGAAAAAAAATCGCGGGCTAAATTTAGAGGATAGTAGAATTGCAGGTACTTTGTTTCTTGAAGGTCTTTCCTGGATCACGATTTACAGTACTGATCTCAATTTCATAATAAAAAACCCCACTTCCACCATCTTCATCTAGTGCTTCAATTGTAATTGAAGGGATGTTGCTTGAGATCGCAGGTAGTTCCCATTTTTATGACTATCTAAAGGACAATTGAAGATTAGCGGTAAATTTGCCATTTTTTGGTGTGGTGCAATTTTGCAAAACATAAATAAATACGAAAGGAAATTGTCCTTGAATTGGCAAATTAAACAATGGACATCAAAAGGAAAGTGTGTTTAGAAAGTAATTTCAGAGAAACCGAAATTCGGTAATTCCTTTTTCATGCTTCCCGTCCGTAAAAGATTCTCCAATGTACCGTTAGCCAGGTAGCAAAAGAAAGGCCTATTACCCAATAAACCAATAAAAGATTATGTTCTTGTTCCATTCTTCTAAATTTGGGATGAGGTATGGAAATACAATATTTCTTGAATAACATCCAAATAATGGTCTCCAGGGTGGCGCAAAATTGCAATATAAATCGCCCAATTTTTATTCACCAACAGATGATATCTTAATCAATGAATAATATTTGTTGGCAGATGCCCGTCGGTTTTCTTTATTAAATTATGATCACCTTTATAACCAGGCTTTGAACAGTTGATCGCCGATCGTCCAGGAAATCAAGACCCTCGAAATACTCCCTCTAACGATCCCTCACAATCAATTTGATGATTTCCTACCAACGGTACTCTTACGTATTAATTTATTTAAACGAATCCGTGTAAAATCAACCCTTTGCCAATCAATCAAAGGGATCGATCTGAAGGGAAACCAAACGAACAAATGGAATAGATACAAGTTGAAAGTGCTGTTGCGCCATCAATAAAATGTACCGTAACCAAAACAAAAAAAAACGAATCCTTTCTCAGGTTGTTTTCGGAGCATCCCTTTTTCTATTTTATTGTATCAATAAAAGAGGTAAAACGGAATCTGTTTACTCATGCTCTCCTTCAATAAATTGTAATGGCAATCTGTTGGTGTTAAACAAATCACTTAAATTCTGGTGATGGAAGGATTGGAGGACAACAAAGCATTTCCTCTATTTAACACATGGTGTGTCTCATTTCAACGGACAAAATTACAGTTATTTGGTAATAAAAACGAATTTTTACACTTTCATAATCTGTTCTATTCTATCTTCCGGTTATTTTTGATAATCACTGTAAGGACGATTAGATTCTTTAATTTAGAAAAAGTGGTACTTTGTCTATTTTTAGAATTTATTATAATTTTTTAAAACCTCTTAAACATTATATGTTCATTTTGGTAGAGATCGTTGATCGATATACTGATATTGAATAAAAAATGCGTTTCGGTAAATATCGCTCAGAAACCAAAAGAGCAGTACGTAGTTGAATTAAAATAAAGAGAGAAAAATTTCGCTGATTTACTTTTGGTTTTCTGAAATGAGCCAGGTCAATGTACTGGCTACTCTAAAACACACACAAATGCCAATTACCATTCGATGGATGGGGCTAGCTAGCTTTCCGAAACCACCATAATAATATCGAATGAAAACTATAATTTCTCTTCTCTCACATCTAATTAATGGTTTTATAACAGCCATTCTCAACATGCGAGTACCTATTTTGTTCTGGGCTTCAAAATTAGTGAGACTGTTACCTTGAGCGAAACCATTTAAAGAGAGCCAGTTTTACCAAGAATCCCGTTGTCAAGTCAAGGCGAAATATTTTGCAAACCCCTAGTTGACAATTGGCCACAAATTGGCAAATTGTACAAGGATGTTTTGCCAGCGACCGAGTACCCCTCTTTTCCATAATATCGTAAATTTTCAATGGAATTTTATGGGATTTAGACAAAACCAAGAAGAGGTCCTGTTATTTAGTTGTGTCCTTAATCCTTTCAAAGCATAACTGAAAAACTGTCCAGTTAGTCTATTGTTTTGGACCGTTTTACAGCCTTTTCCTTTTTCTAACGGTCCCCTAGCCGTCATTTTTACGGCACTATAGACTATAGAGCCAAATGTCCAAGAACTGACACTCTCACCGTAAAATTATAAATGCCGTCCATAAAATCAATTTCTTTTTTGCTTTTATGGCGTTGTCCGCAGAGAAATGTTAGAATTTTCGTTTCATTTCTCCGGATCATTCTTCCATTTTTAAACTATCAACATTGTTGACCAATGCCAATTTACAGTTGGACAACAATTTCTTGTGCGCTTAAACAACTACAAAGGATGAAGTTGCGAGGAACAAAGAACCATTCTATTTTCCACGAGACGACTTTCGAGTGGTACTTTGATGTAGAGGTATTCTAATATGTAAGAATAAAATCAACAAAGCCGAATGTCTTTCACTCTTCCTTTGACAAGCCAAAATTGTCCGAGTGTGGATTTTATTGGCACGTAATTGCATCAGAATTGTTGTATGTTCTTTTAGAAAGTCACTTTTTCAATTGATCATGACCACTTGACCGCGACAAGGAAAGGCATACAAAAGAGATTGACTGGAAAATTCCACACCACCGAAAGGGTTCTATATTAAGTATATAAAAAATATGTAAAAGATATTTTCTAGATCTAAAAATAAATTATCTCTGAAAAGAAGTACAAAGTGATAGGAATCAAAAGTGTCAAGTGATTTGTGCAAAAAACATGAAGCAAATGGGCAATAAATGACAGCTCAACACAAACTCCCTCAGTTCGGGTGTGTGGGGTGAGAAGGTAAACAAAATATAAATCCGCGATCCACTCACACTGTGCCAATTGAATTTGGCCGCGAACTTGAAAAGCACACACCACGCCAATTGTTTGCACCTATACAGAGGAACACCTGGTAATGAAAACCGAATAAAATTGAATGTTAAACTTTCATACCTTGACTTTTGTGAAATAATACCAGCATGAATTGAACTTTTATATAATTAATTTTCCATCACAATTTAATAATAGCTGAAATGTGCAATTCGTGCGGGGGCTTTTATGTAATATAATGGCGGACTGAAATGACATGATCACTGGCGGAGAATGGCAGAGAGAATAGAATGGTTCTATTGTGAAAAAGAACATGGAGGAAATGCAGAATCGCGACGACGGTCATTGACATTTGATCCAATTCCAATTTCTCCAGCGGGGAATTAATTTACCGGGAGAGGTAAGAGAAAGGGATGATTGGCCGCGTGTTTTGATTTCCTGCTGATCGTTCGCTCGGTACACAGCATCATGATCTATACTGGACAAGGTCCCAAAAGTAACGGTTTCTTGTTCCCTGGCCATAACTCCGTTGTAATAAAATCAAATGGGAAAGACCCAGTTTTACCATGCTTTTTGCACTATGATATAAAAAGTCGTGATCGCATTATGCAAGTCTTCATATCTGGGGAATAATC
Source organism: Clogmia albipunctata (assembly GCA_001014945.1). NCBI lineage: Eukaryota > Metazoa > Arthropoda > Insecta > Diptera > Psychodidae > Clogmia > Clogmia albipunctata. The sequence continues at coordinate 5,162 of JXOV01001714.1, forward strand.
ATTCGATTTTGCACACATGAACACGTGTGAACTATCTGATCTTTGGCCCACAAGAGAGGAGCCATCCCTCTCTTCTTTTTATGCAAGTGCGAAAAGAAGAACTCGTTCGATGGAATAGATACTCTCTTAAAGAAATCAAATTAGGTTCCAAACCTAGAATTACAATAAATCTAGATTGGATGTCCAATTAACATGATGCATAATGCCCTTTTGCAAAGACACGACCCGCCTTCTGACAGATGTTGTCTACTTTGTGGTTTCCTGCACTTATTACCGTTGCTGTATACATTCCTATCAGCATTAGAATCGTGATTGAAAATTTATGCTTGTTTGCCGGGCTTATTAACAGTTAGATAGAACTACAGAGAAATGTGTTTGCCCTACGAATATTGAGGGATGGACTCAAAAGTGATTGACAAAAGACATAATTATCATATGTCCAATTATTCTTTACGATGACTTATTCTAAATGAAGAATAATTTTGTAATTTCTTAATATTCTAGTACTTTGTTGGCAATAAAAAGCAGTCATCTTTTTTCCTCCTCTTTAGAAATGATAATTATGAGAGTTGTCTGTCTTCGCCATTATGGATACGACTGCGGTAATATAAAGACAGAAATCATTTTATTCGCAAACTATTATTATTATACCATGAGCGGCTCACGATTGTTGTTATTGCCGTGTTACCATCGCTGACTGGCAGCGTATTCGAGTCAGGTTATTTCAGGGTATTGAACTAGTTACCTAGTGCCGTGGTGGACACTAGACTTGTCGATCGTTCACTCTTGCCTCTATTGTGAGATTTGCAGCAATAATTTTACAACAGACACACGTCAATCAAGATACTCTTCCGCTTTGGAGATACAAAACAAAAATAATAAATAAATTGCAAAAAATCAAATTCTAGAAAATACGTATCAAGTTCTAGATTCCAGAATTTTTGACAAACAAAGTGATTGGCAGAAAAAGTAGTAGCTCTTGAACCTTGTTTACCGAATTAATCACAAATTTACAGGAATTTATTTGAGTCAACAGCAGCGTTTTGGTAAACAGAGATTTTGTGGAATTTTAGATCTTAATTCCGACCTTATAACAGATTTGCCAATATTCCGATGACGTTTCTGTGTCTGGCTCAATGGAAATGCGTAATTTCAGTTCAAAACTGAAACGTAAATCAACATCATCCATGTAGGTAGCCGAATACGAAAAATAACTTTCGAATACACCGATTCGTTTGTTGTATGTGGCAATATGTGCTGGTGAGGAATCTGAGTTTCCAAAGAAAAGAAATGTTTTACCCAGAAAGAAATAGCACATTTCTCTGTTGCACAAATGCATCAATCGAGCAGTATATTTTTAGTAAAACATTGGCCATTGATCAGTTTTCAATAATTTGTAGATATAATATCCCAACTAAAAAAGGAGCCCAAGAACAAGAATTTATTGATAATTACAATAAGAGTCAAATGCGTAGAAGAGTTATGTGTGACTCAAGTGACAGTGTTTTACTGAGCAAATATAAAGAGAGAAATGATTAAATTGTCTAATACTCGTAAAGCAAACGAAAGACTTGATGTAGCATCAAGCAGCGAACCCGCACAATTCCAATTGTTCTGTGTTCTATGTAAAGTCGCAAAGTTGACTTTTTGCCACTATTTTCGTTCTGCCTTAAATCTAATTTCCATTTTTGTTGGTTTGATCTATAACGGTGCGCCGGTAGCGGCCAACAATACCAAACCAACACTCATCATTTCGTTTGGCAAAGAGTGTCGGTAAAAATTATCACGAGTTCAACGAACTCGGCACTTTTTCGGTTGATTTTTTCTCCATTTGTGACCATATGATTTACACATAATCGTGGAATTTAACGTACATTGACTTGTCCACCGTATGATGACTGGACCAGAGTTGTGCAATGGTAAGGATCTTCAAATGATAACCTCTTTAAATATCCGCTCAGGGAATCTCACTAGAGCTAAGTCGTTCAAAAGTTCAAAGAACTGTACTGTTGTTTTTTTCTCTCGTTTGCAAGAAAATGGCACGGGCTTGTTTTTTTCACTCGATGAGATTCTATGCTGCGGAAGTCGTTGTGCTATTATGAGAAATTAATTAGGTTGTTGTCATCGGGTGGCAGTTTGGAAGGGGATAGTTTTAAAAGTCCAGTTTCCAGATTTTTCGGGGAACTGAATTTGCGGAATTTGGCATATTACACAAATACGTTCTTTGCCTCCAGAACAAAAGACCATTTCTTTTTCTTTCACTTGCCGCTGTCTCTAGGTGTGTGTGTTGTACCGTTAAGTTCTTTTTCTACCACCACTACAACTGACAACTTCATTCACCACATTCAAAGGTTTTTATGGTGAATATTCGCAAAGGGATTTGTGTTGATAAATATGAAGATATTCTTTTTATCACTTTATAAATAAAAAAAATGAATTTTTACTTGTTGTAATGCAATTCCTTAGAAAAGTGCATTGCTATCTATTAATTAAAACCTCTTATTTCAAGATACTCGTTTTAATTTTAACCGACTTTTTACATTAATAAAACAAATAAAGTTATAATGAATTGAAAATCTTTTTTTAAAATATTCTTTAATATGACGGGTCGTTGGCAAATATATCCCATCCATCTCCTTTAGCTTAAAAGTAGGTAGGGAAAACGTTTACGTGAGGAGGAGGCGATGGGCGACATCCATCACTCCAAGGATTCACGATTGTGCATCAGACCGGTGATGATTCATATGTATTTATATATATGAGTGAGGACTATAACTCAGTCATGGGTTGTTTGGTTCTATTTTACATTACATTTAAAACTTATACTGCATAAGCTAATTAAGTTTATTTATGGAAAAAATCCAGCTTCAATTGAGTGACATAGAGAGTCATCTTTACAGAACGGTGGAGTGACAAGAAGTATTACACAGTTTGAGTGATAACTAATAGTCAGCCAACCCGAATGAGGAAATGGGAAGAGCATCAACACAAGTGTAACACAACGTGGAACTCATGAATGGGAGCTCTTGAGTTTAGTAGTGTTTAGAGGCTTCTGTGACTGTAGTTGAACAGGTAACCGGAACGGTGTGCGTTTCCCACTACCTTGACCGTCAATCGGCTGTCGGTATTTGTGAGACCCCTACACTGAAACATTTTTCAAAATAACAATTCCATCCAATTGCTTGAGCCAAGTTTAACGTCGTTTCAAAAGCATCTCTTCTTCTAGAGCTTTATTTCAGTGATAGACAACGTGGAGTAAAGACGTACCGCCTTTTCGCGCTAATGTTTTTAAAATAATAGTTAGACTGTTCTGAATGAACTGCGACGAGTCCATGCGGCTCTAATGACGGATAATTGTGGATTAGAACCTCGCCTCACAAAAGGATTAATTCTGCAATGACAACAGAGTGCAATTAAGAAGAATTCAATTAAGTGTGAATTTTGGCAATTTTTGTGATTCATTCATTTTGGTTTTTAATGTGACATGATCAAGTGATCGCAATATATGATTTATGTGTTTTAGTGAACAGATTGGATAATACGTCATTTGTAAAGAATTATTGAAAAGTGAGAGAATTGTGCAAAAATTTGTGATAAACATTATTGTGTTGTTAAAAAAATTTTGGATTAAAAAACAGCGACTTCACTGAGAAGAGAAAAAGAAATTGGTGGAAAGTTCCGGAGACCTACTATTTTATTTTGGATTACTTGTTCAGACTGACCAGAGGATTATCTAGCAACAGCAATGGTCAGGACACAGGCGCCGGAATGCTTTGAGCTGATTAATTGACTTCTTTGTAAAAGGTAAGAACACAATTCATTCTGCTCGCTTCACTTGCATAGATCACACGGCTCCCGTTCGAACTCAGTTCACCGGTGGTATTCACCAGAATTAATTACAATTTCCAGAGTGGGCAATTTTCCATATACTCGTACATAAATCCACCACGGTCAAGTGCACAATATTATTCCACTTGAACTTGGCGCAGACAAAAGTACTCGCTCTTGGTACGTCGCCGTCGTCCCGTCCCGACCGAGGGATCAGCATTATATAACACGCGACCATCACAATAAGAGTGTTTTCATGCCCGTGACGCTGCTGCTTCTCAAGGCTGATCTCAATCCACTTGACCCCTGCCTGCCCGGTCATGTCCATTATTTCATTGTATAATGTGCTGATTGAATTAGCATTAGTCAGATATTTAAAAGGGTGGTTTTACACATTTTTTTGTATTGATCTCTTTGGAAGTGCTAAATTTTTGCTGATCCCAGTCCAAAGCAATCGATCGACAATATCTGTTTACATCACAACATTACCTGTGCCGTCGCGTTAATATTTGCGCTCGGTATTATTAGTTAGAGGTGGCAAGGACACAGACACAATTACATGGTGAGCTTCTCAATAATTTTGCAATGTGCGATTCTTCGATGGCTCAAATCTGTATAGTATTCTCGATTGAGAAAATAAATTTCTACTCGATCGCGAGCGCGGTCACCAAACCGTAGATCGCAAATATTTTGCATACTAATTTAGTATATATAAAGTGTGTAGGAAAAAAGTTGGCAAATGAAAAACGAGAGCCCCAAAAATCCTTGACAATGACTCTGGTTGACTTTGACATTGAATGAACGCGAGCGCGAATAAGAGAAGCGGCGCAAAAAAACAATTATTGTTTTGAGAATCTCTTTTCCGCCAAAATAACCAACTTCGCAGTTCTCTCTATACACCATCGTATCGGGATGACGAACCCAGAGATCATGATGATGATGATGTTATATTTGTAATGTTTTTGTGGATTATCGATTCTGTGTTTTGATTCTACCACTTTTTGCTTCCTTCCCCAGTCTCAGGTGAGAACACTAAATTAGCAAATGTGGGCTGTTTAGGTGCTATAGATTTGTCTCCGGGACAAAAGATGGGATGTCTCATCTCTTTGTAGACCTGTTGAGCGCAATAATTCTAAATGGGAAGATTGACGATATTATTTAATTCGCACCTATTAACAGAACTCTTGACTAGGGAACAAGTGCAGCCTCAGTTTGAGTTTTTGCTAATTGACTGATCGTTTTTGCTGGATTAGGCTTCATTTTATTGGTGTTGCACCGAAATAAGATAATAGATATGACATCAGTTTGCAAATTGATTTTTTTGCTTCTCATTGCACAATAATTACAATAACTTTAACAGTGTCCCGCCCAAGAGTGTACTCATTAGACTGTCGAACAAAATAAGTGGTCGTTTTTGCGGTGGATGTAATTTTTGGCTGAAATTTTTATTTAAATTATAAGACCCGAGCGCAAATTAATTTTTGTAAATAAATTCAAGTCATTGACACTTTGAGTTGATTTTATTCAATGTTATTCTGCTTCTTCGCAATATTCTTTCCATATTATATCTGCTCTCTCACTTGCCAAGTATACACGTATATTAAAAGCTCCGCGGTACAGGTGTATATGACTATAGTTGTGGTGCGAGAAGAGGAGAGACCGGGACTTTGGAGCTGTTAGAGCTGCTCGTCCAAAGAATTCGCAAGATCGTCTTTTTGCTCCTCTCGATTCTGATTTAGCAACATGTTATTGTAACTTCATTCCACGCTGTTACCGCTCTTATTCTTATTGTTGTAATCGTATCAGTATCGGGGTTTAGTGTGTTTTTTATCGTTCATCGTTCTTCATGCCATTTCTACTCTTTGCAACCTCCTCCTCCTGTTCTCCTCTTCCTCCTGTGAAATCGAGTGCGAATGTGAACTCGCCTCGTAATGGCGTTTCAATTTCACTTTTATCGAGGAATTCATTTTACTTTAGAACATCGCGCCTGTTCAATGCTCTTTGGGGCTGACTGGTCTTTAGTCGCTCGCTCCCATATCACTTATTATGTGCTATTCATTCCGTTCATTCTCTGTGGACTCGGCTCGACATTAATTCCGAATTAAAAATGGATGCGTGCTGTGCGCCGCTCGCTCCCCAAGCCCTATGAAATATTCATAATTCTGATTCCACATTTTTTTGTGCAATGAACAAATTTTCGTAAAAAATATAACTTCTGAATAATAACTAAGTAATTTTAAACTATGAATGCACTTTAATCGGAAATGTTGCTACGGAAGAGCCCGGAGGCATTAGATTGCATGAGGAAACGCAGCTTTTAATTATTCTAAACCACTTATGCTACACTTAAATAATAGCATTTGCTGAATAAATTATGAGATTTTGTGATCAGAATATAATAATATATTATGGTATTTAGTTCAAATCCCCTGAGGAAATATTATTATAACCCTTAAAAGTAGTCACTTAGAATTATGTAATTTTTATTGGTTCTGTAATTTAAAAAATCTAATGGTAAATTCTAAATGTAGTTGTAAACTCATTGATCCGTATAATGAAAGAAAAAACTAATTCTTTAAGACTGAACCATGCTTTAATTGTATACATGCCTTTTATTTGCATAAAAATGTTAGATTGTTGTTATTTACCATCTTACAATATACAATTAATTTTGAGCTTCCATTTATACCATATAATTACCTAATTCGAAGCTAACGATGGTAATCTTCAAAATTATCTACAATACACAAATAATTGTTCGAGTGAAATTGGAGAAAGGAAGGAACGAAGAGAGGTGGAGAGAAATACTCGGCGATAGAACTTTGCTCTGCCTTGCGAAATGAGCATACTTTTGATGCTGTTTGTGTTGTGCTTGTAAGGCCACAGCAGAGCGATGATGAGTGCGAGAAGATCAACGAACTCTTTGGGATCAGAGAACCTTTAAATCTTTTTGCGAAAGAATGTTTTTGCGTTTCAGAAAAAGGTTGGATCGCGCGCGCATTCATTATTTACGGAAAGAGAATTTTATCGTATCAATCGGATATACGCCAATAATTTCTGGTTGCACCTATGAATACGTAATTAGTTGCACAAATTAGCGCCCGAGTTACAAGGGGGCTTACATGGACGTTGTTTAGGATAAGAACAAGGGGTGTTTGTGTTAATTGGCACGAACAACAAGTGCGCTCGTTCTAATGTAAATGTCTGTTTGGGAACATCATGAGCCAATATAACAACTAAATTCATTGGAATTGCCACACCAATTCCGTGAACTGATAGTCATTAGTAGAGGTTTGTTTGTTTGGTTGACCCATTAGTAGACAGTACAGAATTCTTTTTACCTAAAGGCGCTATTAAATAATATGATAATTGCCGATCGATTGTTAATTTATGCAAAAATATCACTTTTCCCTTCTTGCTGAATTCACACCGATTTCTGTTTCTGTTCTATGGACACGAATGCAATCAGAGACGACAGGGAACTTGATATTCGATCCGTGTCCAGCACATTGACCAATGCACATCGAAAACGAAAGGGATTAACAAAATTACCTAACCATTACGAGGGTCTGGGGAGCCGGTTTTTAGGCACAAAAGAGGAAAACGAGTTCAGGTCGGGATTAATTCTTCTTTTGGAGGAGCCGGCAGAGAGTTCTTTCTAAAATTCCATATACGCCTGAAGATGGTATTAATAGTGGTTGCTTTAATTGACCTCACAACAACCCGGCTAATAACACCACCATCCAGTAAGAATAATGTCTGGGTAAGAGGAGAATCATTGGAATAGGCAAAGAGAGCAACAGAGACAGGGCTCCTTGAAACAGGTTCTAATTCTGTTCTCTTCTCGTTCAAATTCCTAACTACTTTTGTTTATTGTATTAGAGAGATATCGGAGTGATTAGGCTAGTTATAGTCGTTGTTGTTGTTGCTGGATTCCCCGATTTGTTAACGTCCCCGCGTCCATGTCGATTAAATTCTTTTTATTCAAATTAAACGTTAAATTGTTTCCTCCACTTCATCTCATTTCATTCCATTAGATGGATGATCCCTGACCATAGATATGAAACTGGACCCTTACAACTCTTGTTCTGTTCTCTTCCGTGCTGGTGTTGATGGTTTTCTGTGCATTTGTATGCGTGGTGCTGTCTTGTGTTTACGTCAAATTAGATCCGAAGGAGTCACGATTCGGTCATGCATTACGTAATTTATCGTAGGCTCAAGTTTGCCAATCTTCTTCCTCCAGCCAAAGTGTGGAATATTGATGAGTATGAGCCTATTTGTCGATTCTGTTTTGGTCATTGAATCGCGAAAGGGGATTGACACCAACTACTTTGACTCCAGTAAAAGTAACCAGAATGTCATTATTCTGCCCCCCCTTGCCGCCTTATACTTTTTTGTTTTGTTCAGACGAGAGAAGATATCTCCTTCAGAGTCTCCTCTTCACGTTTGATGCAATTCGTAAATTAGGACTATAAAATTTTATTAAAATGGCCTGTCCAAGCTCGACATCCAATATCGTATACTTGCAAAAAAAAACAATCAAATTTACAAATAATCGGCTTCGAGTCATTAAGCAGCATTCTTTTGCGCATTATTCTGACCCGCTGCTGTCCACAGAGGAGGAGGAGGAGCTGGAAACGAGGTGGTGAATTTTAAGCATCATCCGAAATTGAAAACGAAATTCAAAGAATAAACAAATTAAACTGCTGTCCCCGAAGGAAGAAATGGTGAAACGTTTTTACGCTACGTTTCTTTCGATTGTGTGGATTCGCGGACGAATTAATGATGTGGTGGTTGATGTTGTTGGGGTTTTTAATGAGGCAGGAAGAGAACATTCAACTTGACTGCATAAATGTTCTTCTGTGTGTCGCACAAACCGTGGCCTCGAGATTTCAGTTTCGTTAAGTTCATTGACTCATTTCATGTTTGGTTCGCTGTTTTCGATGATACTCTTCTTCGTTGTACTCACCACCTCACCTCACCATACCTTTGCGTATGTACATACGGCCCGATACCTTTTCGAGTACTATTACTGGTGTGTATTGCTAAATTACTGATGGCGTATTAATGACGATGATTATGATGATGGCAATAAATTTAGCATTATTCTTAGACTGATTGCTGTTTGAACTGAAGAATGTTATTGGACGAGGTCTGATCCAAGGGGGCAGCATAAATCCGAGTCAGAGGGAGGGGGAGACCGGTAACTAGGTTTTATTGATTGCCACCAATCAATCGTCTGAAGGCGGCTCTTTAAACTGACTTTGGAATTAGCGAGAATTTTTATTCTATTATACCGTTTTCACGCAACATTATTCTGTATTAAAATCACATTAAATCTTGCTCGAATATTAATAACAAATTTGTTTGCGCTTTTGGTAATATGTGAAATTTGCCAAATGAGTGCTAAAGAATGCCAATAGAAGAGGCTATTATCTAATTTAAAAGTGGGAGGATGATGTTAAATTACCTTTTTATTGTTGGACTATTCTTAGTCGATTCAGAAATTCTTTCCTCATTCTATGGGAACGTTCTTCTTTCATAGCTGTATAGAATCAGACGACAACATTTTTCTACGCTACAAGACGACGCGCTCTGAGAAGAAGAACCGTTAGAATAAAGAAAAATGGTTTGTGATTTTATATTCGTGGTTTGATGATGATGGTGAAGTGTACAAAAATGTGTAGAAAAAATACACGGTTCTGGTGCGGAAAGAAGCAAAGAGCGGGCCAAAAGAAAGAACACGAGAGAGAGGAGTTCCACCGCCAGATCTCAACCTTCAATGGCGCTATTAATCATAAAACGGTACCCGTCCGTGGCCAGAAACAGGGAACACTATGCGATTGATTACGAGATATTCTGAGATGCTTGCTGCTGGAGGAGGAAGCGGGAAAAGAACCGTTGGTCACTTTTGGTTTTCGGATTGAAAATAAATATTTATATTTTTTTCTGTTTGCATTACCGACCAATGGCGAGCATAGGTTCGATGGACACGTTGCTTATTCTAAACGGGACTTGATCTTTTACTTTCATTGATCTTCGTTATTTACTTAATATTTGTTAATTGTATTTCATTACACTCTCCTGGAAAGTAGTCGTTTTAGAGTGAGTTCCGTTTGAATCACATCCGCCCTGTGAAGAGATGATTCTTGGTTTTGCAAACGATGGACATTGGCAATCTCTTGTTTGTCTGCTGTATACATCAAATGCTAAACTTTGTCGGAAGTGTGGGGGTTGCTTAAATGCATTTTCGACACTGACAAAAGACCAAATTTCTCCGGACAATACCAAAGAGAAGCCGCCGCCTTTAGAAAAGGATGACCAAAGTAAAATTGAAAAACATTTTCCAAGTAGGATTAGCCACTTTTCGCATATTGTGGCCATTCACATAATGCAAATGATGTTTTGTCAGGAGTGCAAATAGAAAATCTGGGTTTAATACTTTGAACAAATAATGGCAGAACCCACCAGCTCTACAGAAAGGCTCTTTCGCTGCCTGGTCAAAATCCTGTGGTCTTCAGAAGTGGCAAAGACTAAAATCGATGATGATTGATTTCGGACTCTGAACAATGGACAAATACCAATTGTTGAAAAGCGAATTCAAATTAGGTTCCTGGGAGATTAGAAGACCTTTTTGTCTGTCCACGCTCTTGGACTTTCGTTTACAGTGAGGGATGACCATTTAAGGGTAATTTTTCTGAATAGAATTTCAACAATTGTCCTCCTGCTAATAACCATTTTAACTCTTCTTTTCAACTGTCCATCATTGATGGGCAGAGAAAATGGCCTGTTTTAGAATTGGTGGCGAAGATTGATAGAAATTCCCCAGTGAAAACTGCTGCTTTGGAAAAAGACTAAAAGATTATGGTATAAATCCTTTGGAAAAAGTGTCGCATTTTGAACTGGCGAATTAGTGTCTCTAATCTGCGACCAGCATTGAAATTTCTTTCAGATTGTTCTTTGCAGCTTTTACCAGCATTTCTTTGCCATCGGTGATGTGGTTGTTGGTGCTGGCTGGCCGGTCGTTGTTCTCAATATCGCAGCGAAATAAGCACAACCAGCAGTGTCACCTATACAAGTTCATGGCAATCTTCATTTCACCAGCCGAGTTCGCATTCCCCTAAACAAAACGTATGAATTGAATACATGGGTAGACTATAGAATGTTATGCTTGGTGGGGTACGATGCTCGATGTTGGTGTTTGTGGTGAGGAGGCAGTGCGAACTAGTATGCCTCTCCATTCGAACACGGCCAGGCTTTGGAAAGTAAAAAGTTTTTTTCTGTGTATGGCAAATATTGCAGGTTCGTTGCTTCGGTGTTGAGTGTGCGATAATATTATTAGTGGCGAAGAGGTAAATGACCGACCTACTGTTTGTTGCTGTAAAGTGGTCAGAGCTCCACTTTATGTGTACAGTCATACAATAAAAGCCGATGACGATGTGCCGATGATAAACTCGATTCGGAGTTTGTATTTTCCGCATTACTACCTGAATCATGACAATTATTAGTCGATTCCAGTGATTAGTATCAGTTTTATTGGGAAAATCATTAAAAATATTATGAAACAATAATAAGGATCAATAATGAATAAAATGCAATAAAAGCGACGAGTTCATTGAACCGGTTTTGCCAATAAAAGCAAGAGGACATTAACTCGGTATTACTATATCCTCACGTTCAATAAACCAGCGAATGATAAGTCTAGTAATCCTTGCCATCATTGCAGTTGCAAATAAATTCCAATGCAATTTTAGCCATAAAACTGGCAAAACATTAACAACAACACAAGCAGAAAGCGGAAGAGGGCAATAATAGTTGCCAAGTTTTATGTCCTATCTCCAAATATAATTTCCAGTGATTTATTTTATGTCCTTTGTGGCGAATGAATAAATGAATGAAATGTTATCACAACTACTGAGCCCCCTTGATGATATTTGCACTCTTTCTGCAATTGCATATGTAGCCCCATCAATCATTAAATGCCGCTCATAATACATACTGCCGTATTTATGGAAACCGCATATAAATGCATAAATAGGTATATAAGGCGGAAATTTTGTTTTCACAAGCCAGGAATAATAAAGCGAGAGTTTCCCCGAATAATAATAATATTACTATTATGCAATAAAAACATCCCTGCTCTATGCCCATCGCTCCTGAATTGAGGTAGGACTCGTAAACAGAGAGTCGGCCGTCGTCTGTTTTCGTGTTGGTGTTTTTGTCGAGGACGAGAACAATCCACACACAAAAAGTTTAAGAGGAAAGGGAGCTTTTTCGGGCGCGTCAACAGAGCCGGTGCCGTCGTCGTCGCCAACAAATTTCGTGTTGGGATAGGCAAAGGACAATTTTCCGAAAATTGTCGCACAAACACAGTGTGTGACTCGTTGACTCGAATCACCATAAATAAGCGTCATGAGCGATTCCGAAACTACATAAAATTGCAATTATTGGCATAGTCCGCCGTTGTTGTCTCGCTATAATTTTCCCCATAAAGGGAACGCATTGTTGTCGCATAAAGGATAATAGCTCTTCCATTCTTTGCCTTTGAAATAAAAACAAACTACTTTGTGCACACACAGAGTGTGCGACTATAAAGGCATACATATAGTCTATATATAAACTAGGCGAACACCCAGTTTGTTTGGCTACAGAAATTAAAAAAGGGTATTCACAATTTTCACTTGTCTGTGGTCATGGTGATGTTGTTGGAAAATCGACGCCGACGCCGAGTTCATGCCCTCGATAAGCACACAGACACGAGCAGAACGGGGAGAGACCAGCATATACTATTCGGGGTATTGTTGTGAATGAAAGGATAGCGGTTGCATGTGTACCGAAAGTGACGAGCTGGCGGGTTGGGATGGGAATGGGAATTAACTCCTAAAGCTCCGTGGGCTGCCAAAATGAAATATTCATATTAAAACACTTTCATATTAAATTTGGGAAATATTTATAGTGGTATTCAACTGGAAATAGGATCCCAAATAAAGTCTTCTGATGGTCTGTTTTTGGATGGATGGAAAGGGGACAAGCGACTGCAGTCCAAGTTTCAATTTATCCTTCAGAAATTCCAGACTAAATAATTACGCCAACGGACAGAGAGGAGTACAAAAAAGCAGCAAGATAAAAGACAGACGGGTGGATAATTGATGGTTTTCTGGGAACGGGAAATTTCTTTCCTGGAAAACTATCGCAGCTCAGGACTTGCACGAAATCGAAAGCCCAGAGTTGGTTGGGAGTGCCGGTTGGGGTGAGGGGGAGCCGTTTCCTTTGTTGTTATTCCTGCAAAATGCATACCAGTTTATGTGTGTTTGTTTAAAAATTAATTCGTTTTCATTTTGCTCCTCGACAATCATGCGCCCTATCCGAAATTGCATTCCGATAGTTTTGACTCATTAAATGTCCGATCCTAATAATGGTGGCCATATCGTCTGGTCGATTGGATTTCAGATTGCAGCGGTTTGTCTCAAACTTAATTAAGCTCAAATTGACGACATTCTGATAATACAGAATAATATAGAATGTAGTGTTAGCAAAAGCGCTTTTTCGCTGCTAGTATTTGTAGTCTCTGTAGGGTGAACTGCGCAATGCAAAACTGCATCGCAAAATACATGCACAGAGCCAACTGTTCTCTATCGAATGTGAAATGCCTAGAACAGAGACTACCACAATAAGTGCACTAGTAAAGTTGCCGTTTGACGGTAATACTTTTGTTTAGAATTTAGCAGAGGAAAAATTGAGCTCTATAGAAACAGTTTTGGAAAAGCAAACTGGAATATCATTAGAACCGTTTAAGTGGTAAAGAGTTGAGAATTGTGTGTGGTGTGTCTGGGGTATTGCACAAAAGCACAACAGATATATACATGGATAAGTGGCTACAGTTGGAAATCGTGTTCAAATAGGACGACTAACACTAAAAAGTCCTCCTCCTTCTTCTGCTCTCCTCCAAAGTGGTGTGGTGTGCTGGGAGCAGAGGACAGAACTCAGTCTGAAATTTGTTGTGTTAGGTCGGAAATCAGTTTCTCGGCCAGCTCGTCATAAGAATGGTCTCGCGTGCACCGAAAAGCTGCACTCAAAAATTTCCTCTATCCATTTTGATACTGTTGTTCTTTTTATTTATCTACATAAAACGGTTGAACAGTAATCGGGAATTACATTGAACAAGATCTTGAATAATAAAACGTGAACTACAGCAACAAACAACAAGAGATCAAACTAAAGAGGATATTAAACATCTTTAATCAAGTTAAAAAATAACAATCATTTACCGGATTTTCAAACAAGAAAGAGCATTCAGAACTTGTGCTAGTGCAGAGTTGTGGTGAAATTTAAGTACATTTCCAGTCATATATCCCAAAGGTACATATTAGCGCTAATCCATACCGACAATTGTGTGTTTGTGGTCATTTGGTGTGGATTATAATAACACACGATGGCGTTAATGGAAAAATTGAATAATTCCTGACCTTGCTGATAATAGTTGGTTTTCATGTGCATGGCAGGGATTTGTAATTGCAATCGATTGGCATAAAATATTCGATTAGCCCGATCAAAACCGGAAATCCTAATAAAATTACTCCAAATAGAATCTCCGCTTTTTCAATCTCTCTAATCCACTCCAGATCGTAAAACTGTATCATTAATTATTTATCAAACAATACAAATTGAAAACTGAATAAATTTGTGCATTTTTATGCATCGTCGTTCGAGTCATTGACAAAACGTGATTCTTAATTAACTAATTCCCATCAATTCATAACAATTGTTGGAATTTCGCAGTGAAGTGTTCTCTAGCTGGATAGAACACACTGGATGTCTCTCACTCTGTGCCCGCTTGATGCAGAATAGTATTATAGTTTGGAAGGAAAAATGTGATTCCCGATAATAAACAACGAAATTTCATTTTCATTCAAAATGGCCGCCACCGTTTCGGGGGAAAATGGGTTCGTCGGCAAATTTTCCTCTCAACGGGAACAGTGTTAATCGTGTATGCACTAATTGTACTCGTTAACCTAAAAGCCTTCCGTACAGTGGCAGTATGTGACTCTAACTTTTAGTATAATTTAACAGCTTCCATTTTAAAGACGTGAAAACGGACTTCAGTTTAAATTAAAAGCCGTGCTGATAACGGAAATTATTAACATAATTATGACTGGCAGTGATTTATTGAATTTGTGTACCGGAATCCCTCAGTAAATACTCTACTAGATCCTAGTTCTAGTGTGTGCATTTTACTTGATATATATAACTTTGTTAAATAATAATAAAGTGCAGCGTCGGAGAGTCAAGTCGATAGTGGGATTTGGGTGTGCAGAGCAGATCAGTCGGATCGGAAGATACGTTCTAGTTGTGGGTTACTTACATTTGTGGTGGAAAATTCCAAGGAACTTACCGAATGCTTAATCCAAAGTCGAACTTCTTACGTCTTAATGGAGAGAAAAAATAATCCATCAAAAACAGTTTAATTGTGACAGTGAGTTTGCGGAAGCGGAAATACTAATTCAAGTATCTTCTTCATTCAGGATGTGTTCTTTATATAAACTAGTTGTTGGTGAAAAAGGTGTAAACAGGAAAAGTTATATAGGAAGCCTATCACCCAAGTTGCGCAACACTGCGATGCTAAAATAAGGATTCACTCTCGCTCTTCTGTTCAGAGTTCAGTCCAAATTTAGAATAGAATTTTCTGTTAAAAGTGAAACTTTACAACAATAACAAGCCGGCAATTATTTTGCTGATAGAGCTTCCCGAGGAACAACAATCTTTCCTCTTGCCTCTACACCACCCTACGTAAGTCAATCAGTGAAAACTATATATTCGCGCTACAAATTTAAAAATAAAAATACTCCAACTGCAAAATGCAAATGAAAATAATATTTGAACTTGGCATTAGAAATGAAATCGCAAATGTGTGCTGCAAAATTATCGCATTGCAAAGCCGATTCTATTTTGCATACATTTGTGTATATGTGCGATAAACTGGGCAATTGCTATAGTACTAATAAAATATTATAGCAAAAACATTTTTTATTCAACTGATTAGAATCGGCATTTCGTTGGATCGCTTTTATTTTCCGTATAAATTCTATTTGGTTTGCACATTATATTTGTTTTGCAATGACCTTTTTGTGTTGTAATTATTTCTGAATGTCTGGCGATAGGGGAAAATGAAATCGGAATTTGCAACTTCTCTCCGCCACTATTTGTTTATAATGTCATGAACAAGTTCTAATTAGATTAGAAATGTTCTTTCAATCGTTTTTACATTTTTCCTCTTTTCTCCATCCAACTGTGTGTAATGTAATAATAGTAGAAAGCGCCGCTGGAACGTTGCAAAAAGCGACTGTGAAGAGAGAAAAGTTGGTGCACTTTTTAATTGTCCTGCGCAACGAGCAAGTTGCATTTTCAAGGTTAGCTAACCAACACGGCGACGAAACGTAATATCCGATGAGCACCGAAAGTTTTCCTTTTTCACTGCACTCCTCACCAATACCATGACATTGATTACTCTGTTCTGCAGTCCAAGGATGAGAACGACAAAGATAGGTCCTTGATAGAGGACTGCATCAAGGTCCTCCATTGTCACCATATTGTCTGGATTATTATTTCCAATTTCTGGAACAACGTCCATCATTTCGATGCAATTTCGTCTTGATTTATGACACTTTGCTCTCATATCGGACGCGTTGTGTGCAAAATTATTTTCCGCAATATTCAACTAAACACTATATTTCTAAGCGCTCTCCAAGTGCATCTCTATAATTAGGTCCAAGGTTAAAGTCGCATTGGTTTCTCTTCATCTCACATAGTTAGTTCCCGACTGCCACACGCGAAATCTAATTCAATTTGCACTCTTTTTGCACCAACACTGAGAACTCGAATTTATAGACAAATGCAAAATAATTAGAGGATTGGGGAACAACTGTTCCTGTGGATGGACCGTCGGTGTGGACCCAGGTTTAACGGTCATCCGTTCAAGTTCACCGCCAGTCCATTTGTTTTGCATTTAATTTTGGATCGGTCAAAGGAAATTGGCAAATTCAGGATGACGTTTGTTTTCGGTTTGGCACATCGTTCTATGTAAACCCCATCCGCTCGTCAAGGTTTTTCCGTAAACTTTCTGCGGCTTTAGTTTTAGTTTTCGGTGCCAAGAATAGAGCGTTCATTTGACTGCACCCGTAAACGCATTTTTTAGATTTTTTATCGTCTGATCTGTGTTACGTGATTGGACAGATTTCCCGTATTATAATAGGTACCCCCTGTGTATTATGTAAACGGAATGTGTAAATGACAGGGGAAATGAGTATTCTCAATGTTACATTACATAATATAATATTATGCTTTTAAAGCTGCCTCCTCATCAGCAGCTCAATTGGGATGAACTTGAAAATTGTCGCTTATCTCATCATCTCATCGCCATCATCTAATCGTCTATAAAGCTGCCCTTCATTGCTGATTCACGTAAATACTCATAATTGAAATAAGTCACAATTGAACAGTAATTTAATTATCGCCTGGAATTAGTTGCCAAGGTCGAGGCTGTTTTTCCTGTACATTCAGTATATGGTGTACTACGTAGCAAAGTGTTTCCATTACGAGTGGTGGAAACTGAAGATGGTACTCAGTCTCTAAGGTCAATAGTGAATAAATTCAATGGACCAACTATTCAGACTGGTCTGGTTTCATCTTCAGTCTCTATCTCCTCTTTCGGGTCCATTAAAATGCGAATAATAATGCAGATTCATTTCGACGATTGAAAGCAACAGTACATTTCAATGTGACCTGACACCGTATTATCATCTCGGCTGGAACATTGTTACAGCTTTATCCTCAATGGCCGTGTTTGTCGTCTCGTAAATTCTAAAATGCAAATGTTTGCTGATTAGATTCGCCAGCACGTCACTCACATCGGCGGAGGATTCTAATCTTGGTGGCCATGGCTTTGATCGCCACAATTGATGCATCACCTACCTGCCTGTTTTGATAGTGAACGGGTGGGTGGCTGATTTTATTCCAAGGCCATATTACAATTACAATAATTATCGGCATAAAACACGTGATCTTCATAAATGGATTCATTTAATTATTCACCCTTTTGGTAGCAATTTGATTACAATTCCGCAAATCCAATCGATCGGAGATGAACCTGTTTAAAATATCGCAATTTGATCATTCATGAGATGATCCAATTGCTCTACACAATCAGTCAATGGGTTATTGATGGGATGTGTAAAGCCGATTTCGGAATTTTCGCAATCTCATTTCCCACAGTTCAATTATACAATAGCAGGCCGAAAACGGTCACGAAATAAAATCAATACTTAATTTAAAGGTCGTCAAACAATTGAATTGTCGCTCTGGCCATATCTTACTCTCTGGGAATCGTTGCTGCTGCTGCTTCGCCTGGCCCGGTGCTGATCTTGTCACATGTTCCGCTGCCGCCTCGAGTGATTGTGATATCAAGTTCAATGTGGATGCTGATTTATTCATCACGTGCCTGCACTGAATATTAATTGTGTCGCAATTATTTAATAAAAAATAACAAAATTACAAAAGTTAACTGCAAGTCTTCTGTGAAACATAACAAGATTAGTTTTGTTCGATAAGGCGCTGAATAGAAATACCATTTCTGCTTATCTACATTAGTAAATTGATAACGTTTTCCTGGTTTTCATTTTCAATAATAAATGTAAACCGATATTAATTATAATCAAACATTTGTGCAAAATATTAGTAATACTTAAAACATTGGTTTAACCATGAAGAGTGTTGCATTTTACTGTACAAGAATAATATTATTTTTGCAAGCAAAAACTTAATCACTTTTCCATACTGATAATATTATTGGGCGATTACTATTAGAAGATGCGCTAGATGCAAAAGCGCATTTTCGCAACAAAACCAACAACAACAAAAACCGCACATCTCCATCGAAATTCAAATGGCTGTGCTGCTGCATAACTGGGTCAGTAGTGGAAACACACTGCGAATATTATTATTATTGGCATTACTATTGTTCGCATATATGAAGAGAAATTATACAACTCAATTTCGCTAGTCCCAATTGAATACATATTTGTATTAAAATTGCAAATGTTCACGTATTTGTTCTCTATTTAAATGAGTAAAACCGAACTTTTTACGGGAACTGTATCTTTTTAAAAGGAATCTCGATTTAAGAAAAAGGGGGAAAAGGAAAGTTCCGGGAATCGCTTTCTTTGTTCTCTGCCAGAGATTTGCAATCCTTGAAAATTTCTTTTCTCTTCAACTGCACATGAAATGGCATTGGTTTGCACAGGGCAGGTTGCAAAAAAGAAAGTTGTCGAAGGACGAATTCAAAAAGGACGTAAATATCTCTCCTTCCATCCACTCTCACTTTAATGATGCTGATCCAATTACTGGTTTATATAAAAATGAAAAAGGCAGGCGTTTGCATAAGCGTCGATTACAATCGGGCCGTGTTATTGCGACTGCACTCGGTTCCGTTAAGCCAGCCACCTGACCCCACGCGCCTTCAGTGTCTTTGTCAATGCCGCGATGCATGGTAATGAGCGGGGCCGTTCTCTATGAACGACACAGAGCTTGGTATTGGTACCATATATATCTATTTCCATTATTATTTCTCTTCTAACACCACCACTCCATAGTGTACAGTATTACGGTAAAACCCATTTGAATTAGCCTCGACAACGGCGACGGCTACGACGATGATAGAGCTAGCTCCTCAAAGGCCAATTGAATTGCACACAAATTGTGGTCTGATGCTGTAATGCATATGCTAATTAGCGCATCATGTAATACATGAATATGCAGTCACCATTTAGCTGCACTTAGAAAAAAAGAGGAGTGATAAATAAACATGGGTCTAATTTGATTGTGGTTTTGTCAATCGTTCCAGAATCGATCGGGCAAGAGGAGAAGACAGGGGGAGGAGAAGAAGTAGGAGCAGAGTCCCAAGTGAGTGAGAGAGAAGACTACTAATTCCGGAACAATGAATGGATCTGTGATAGTGTCGACGAAGAGCTGCTCCAATGAACACAGGGCTGGACCGCCACCGGCCCAGCAGTCACACCATCCAAGCCCAGTCGACACAAATCGCCCAGTGACCACAATGAGCAGCTCCAGGAATGGCGGCAGAAGGAGTCCGACTCCGGAGGTGGCCAACGGGCAGGAGTACGATGTCACCCGGATGCGAGAAGATGAATTCGAACGACTAGCTGTATACATTGTGCCTGACGTTCCCTGTGACAGAGGCATCCCCAACAGAGCAGAGAAAACACTGCCCAGAAGCCTCACACTCAAGCCCAGTCTCGTCCTCTCCACTCCTAACGCTTCCGTAAGTATCATGAAATCAATTATTACCTTATAAATTATAATTTGCGACAAAACTGTATTAAAGTATTTATATTTTAATCGCCTTATTTACTCGAAACTATTTTTTATTATTTAAAAAAATGCTTGTGTTTGTTATTTGTAATTTAATTAGGCATTTACCTGATGATATGGTAATATTTCAATGAAATAATGTGTACTGAATGATAAAACTATATAAATAGCGACTTCATCATCGTTTTACATTTTAGAATGAGTATCATTTACATTTTAAAATTAATAAATGTTAGAATTTTTAAAACAATATAGATGAGATTACCCGACTCTGTATTTTACGTGATTTTGTGGAAGTAAATAATAATATTTTTGAAAGTTAGTAAATTACACCGTGAATAAAATGGTGACAATTTCAATAATTAGAAGAATCAATATAGTTTAGCAGATATTTTGAACAAGTCCAAAAAATATAACTAAGCAATAATAATTCTTCAACAGACTGAAGGAGTTTGGAGCACAGGCGTAATTCCAAGGGGCACCAGATTTGGTCCGTTTGAGGGTATCCCAACGCCAAATTATCCTGCAGACAAACGGTCCTGGAAGTACTTTTGGAGGGTAAGTTTCTTTTAATCCTTTTATAATGTCCCCTAATCTCTTCTATATCCTTTCACGGGACGGTAGAGGTGATCTCTGTACAGCCAATTTTAAATTAACCGAAACCCCCTTCTTCTATTTTCATGTTCTGTAAAATTGTCCAGGTTCAGGGAACAAGACATGTAACATATGGGAATATCAAGGTATTTTATTTGTCATTTCGACTTTGTATATAATCAAAATTCAATAATCTTTAATAATCTAGATAGTTAAGATTGGATTTAAAAATAACTTCTAATCGAATTTTATCGTGTGTTTACAGATTTTTAAAGATAGCGAATTTTACTA
>JXOV01001714.1:26414-52208 GCA_001014945.1 Clogmia albipunctata
AATTTTACTACCTGGACGGATCGGACACAAGCCAGTCCAATTGGATGCGGTATGTGGCGTCGGCGTACAGTCTCTCCGTGATGAATCTGGTGGCTTGCCAGCACCAGGAGCACATTTATTTCTACACAATTCGCGACATTTTGCCCAACGAAGAGCTCATGGTGTGGTACTGTAAGGACTTTGCCAAGCGCCTAGGATACGATGTGGATCCAGAACGAGCGACATACTCAATTTGCAAAGAGGAGACGATGAAAAAGGCTTACTCAGACAATGGTTTGGTCACCAGTGCAGTACAAGTCCATCCCGAGGTGGCATTCAATCACATGAAGTTTGTAATGGGATTCCACATTCCTACCAGACGCAATCCCACTCCGAGTCCTTCACCGCCAAACTCAGCGGCAGCACAATCTAATCATAGTGAAACCCAGTCTTCGACAAGGCAACCGGTGTATCACCAGTCGGTGATGAACTTGAGAACAGAATCTCAGCTTCCACAGAGGGAGGATAGTGCGGAGGGGTCAATGCAGATTGTGGTTAGGGAGCATTCGCCGATGAGGGAGGGCAGTAAGGAGAAGGAGCCTTCCGTATCTCCAGCATCGCACGCCAGCAAGGACACACACTACGAGCATCAGCTGACTCCGAACGACGGCTCGGTGAGGTCGGACGAGGGGTATCACAGCAATGGGTATCACGAGGACGGATTCACGCCTCCGGAAGACTCTAGCGACAGCGAAAGTGAACACAATTACGTGCTGGACTGCTCCAAAAAGGCACACGAACCCAAGGAGACGGCGATTCCACAACAGAAAGGTCACGAACTGATGGACAACAAAAACGAGTACCGGAAAGTGAAAATGAAGATGCCCCTAAAGTATCAATTCAAGAACAGTAAACCGATAAAAACTGAGGATAAGGACCATGTGATGGACAGTAACAATAATAAATCATCAGTCACAAATCTGGAAGCCAGTACCCAGTCACCACCACATCAGCATTTGCCCAGACAGAGGATCATCACCCCGGCCACGAGCACAGTTATTGTCTTGGACACTCCGCCCCACACCGTGGTCCCAATCACGAAACCGTACTACGAAGCTGAAACGGTGACTCCGGCAGCTACGCCCATCTCCTCGCCACCACCGCCCACGTCGTCGGTGCAGACTCCACCGTCAGCCGCGTTCATGCGATACACCCCTCCCAGCTCCAGCATCCTCGAGACTATTCTCACGGGAAATGGACTAGCCGCTCCAGGGTCCGGGAGCAGCAATCGATCTCCGTCGTCCGATGACCTCCTGAGGCGACAACCAAACGCAACCCCACCGCCAACGTCACCAACAGAAATGGCCTACTCGTACAAAAAATCACAGCGTTACGGCAACGCGTGCAGTCCGGACTCGAGCTCAAACTCGCAGTCATTGCAGGCGCAACAGGCTCACCAGGCATCTCAGCCGACGCAGTCCACATCACTGTTGCAGCACAGCCCAAGTACAACGTCATCCACAAACATCATCAACGGATCTCAATTGCTGCTGGCCCGAGGATCAGCAATTTCATCTCAGTATCACCACCAGCTGCAACAGTTGCAGAAGGAACAGCATTTGCAGCACCTACAGCAGTTGGAGAAGGAGCGGGAGCGAGAGCGAGACAGGGAGAGCAGGGAACGAGACCGAGAACGGGACAGAGATCGGGACCGTGAAAGGGACAGGGAGATTCACATTATGAAAGAAGAGAAAATGCGCGCTACTCAATCGTCTACACCAACTCTCATTTACGCCTCTCAGTACGAAAATCCTCGATCTCCGTCGACCTTCTCATCCTTCAGTGGCAATGGATATTCCTCGAATCTGCTGGTAAACAGTGCCCATCACACACCATCGTCGACATACTCACCTCCATTGAACGGTGGTCATTACGAGCGCCTTGCCACTCACTCAATTCCAACCAATGGCATCCTAACTATGCAGAATGGAAATCAGATCCAATTATCTCATCATCTAATGACTCCCTTGGCTCCCCTGCAAAGGCTGTCCTCACCTCACCGTTCCTCTCCACCTTGCAGTCTGAGTCCGGATGGAGGATCGTGTACTCGAAGCGGCAGCCCCTTGAGTCCCGGCTCTGGAGGCTCCCGGGGCTACCGAAGCCTGCCTTATCCCCTGAAGAAGAAAGACGGAAAGATGCACTACGAATGTAATGTCTGCTGCAAAACGTTCGGACAACTGTCCAACCTGAAGGTGCATTTGAGGACGCATTCCGGAGAACGGCCCTTCAAGTGCAACGTCTGCACCAAGTCGTTCACCCAGCTGGCGCACCTCCAGAAGCACCACCTGGTCCACACGGGCGAAAAGCCGCACCAATGTGATATTTGCAAGAAGCGGTTCAGCTCCACTTCCAACTTGAAGACGCACCTCCGGCTGCACAGTGGACAAAAGCCGTACGCCTGTGATCTGTGTCCGCAAAAGTTCACCCAGTTCGTCCACCTGAAGCTGCACAAGCGATTGCACACCAACGACAGGCCCTACGTATGTCAGGGATGCGACAAGAAGTACATTAGCGCCAGTGGACTGAGAACGCACTGGAAGACGACCAGTTGCAAGCCAAACAACATCGAAGAGGAGCTGGCACTGGCAGCTGAGGCAACATCCGAGTGTCTAGGTGAGATTTTATTCATTTTTATTTAAATAAATATAAAAGAAAACTGTTTAATTTGACATTAACTTTGGGAAATGAGACCATTAGGTCTCTCCATTTGAAAGCTTTTAATTAGGGTTATCAGTTTAAGCTTTAATTTGAACACTTTTTATCTTCTAATTTGAAATTCAATGAATTTTAGAAAATTACCCAACTAACAATAATTGATTTTTATAGGGCCCAATGACTTGAAGAACCACCAGGACGTTGGTGATCCCGGGGATTCGGCATACGAAATGCATCAGATGATGTTGAGCCAGCATCACCACCACCATCAACAATCGCAGCACCAGAACCCGCACCTGAGGCATGGACACGCTTCCCTTCTGCAGCACCATCCCTCGAGCCCGGGCAGTCCTCCTCCGACTCACGTCAGCCACCACCACCACATGCAGCAGCAGCACACGCCGCAGAAGGGCAGTGCAACAAATGGGGACTCTCGGCCGAGCGTCATCGAGTCCAATCAGCCCCTGATCATCGAGTGCACATAAATCCGCATCTTAAATATCGCACCTCTCAACTTTATAAACATTTTCCTTGACTGTGGAAAAGAAAACTCGTACTGTACTGATGCTAATTGACTGATTAGGCTTTTAAGTAATAGAGAAAGAGATATCGATTACTTCTGTAGTGTGTAAAATATCTGACTGTTTTTATTTTAAATATGATTACATAATTATTTTCCATTTGGATCTGGGGGATGATGATGAGAGGACTTTCACGATGATATTTACTAGCTGTATAGGTCTTAAGTAGAGTAAGTTTAGTTGAATAATTAAGATTAGGGAGTAATTTATTTAAAAACTGTATCTGTATATGAGAATATATTATTATATTATAATATAAAGTCTGTGAAATTGGGAGTTGGGAATCAAATATTTTGGGGTAAAACACACATACATATATAGAACCACCCCTGGATGCCGAGTCTAGGTGACGTGGACGGGGAATCGGGAAAGGAATGTAATTAGTTAACAAATAGGACAAGGATGTCCATGGATAATAATTAGAACACAAAATGGACTGTATAAAGAATTAATAATAAACCCGAAATGGGTGATCTTCAACAATTAACAACTAGGAGACCAAAAATTCGTCGATCATTTTTGAGATTGTTGAGGGTTTGATCATTTTGCTGGTGTGGTGCAAAATTATTGCAATAATTATAAATCGTGGATCCGTCCGTAAATGGAATCAGTATTAATCATTGGGAGATCCAGGCATTATCGAAAATCGAATTTACTCAATTCGCACACTGCAAACATCATTATGAAAAGACTGCTAATTTACCATCACAACACAACACACCATCCAGTTAAATGATCAAATCAGATGAAAGATAGAGTTAGGAGAGAGAATGGGGTAGAAGAGAAAGCATTCAATTTAAATTGAGCTAAGTTAGTGTAATTAACTGAAATCCTTTATTAGTTACTTTTAGTTGAAGATTTAGTTAATTATATAGTTAGAGCTATTATTTATTATATTTGGTTGTTTTGAACAGAGTTTTAAAAATTATTCTCTAAATTTATCCCCATGTAAATAGAAAAAAAAGTAGGTCGAAGGACTGATAAATTCGGACTGGAAATTAAACTGATCTGATCGATCCTCATCTTATCCTCATTTCCCATGTTTTCATTTAAGATTATGATTATTATTTTGTTATAGATTTATGAATACGAGAAAATTCTAAACTGATTGTTACACGTGTAAATAAATATTTTTGTATCCTAAATTTGTGATTATGATTTATTTGACTCGTTGGATTGTTTGAGATTTGCATTATTTTCCATTTTTGTTTTTTTTTTCATCTCATGTTATAATTTTTGTGTCTTCGTTAGTTAAATTTGAATAAATTTTAGAGAGAATATACTTTAATTTGTAAACGCTTTTCATTTATGTTTAATAGATTGTTAAGTTTGATGATTTATGTAAATAATTACCCATTTACTGTTGATAAAATCTTTTAATCTACAAAACTACCTTTTACCATTTAACTGATAAAGTTATATTGTACATTTAAGTGGAGAGAAAAAGAAACTTTTCTATGCTGAAGACCGGTGCTTTTGAGAATACCTGCAAACGTGGTATTATACTTATAAAGATTTAGGCTAAACATATAAAAGTAAGGATAAAATTAATACACTTTAAGGATATATTACAATAAAATTACGAGATTTTCAGATTATAAAACACTCATATTAATATACCATTTTGTACTTTTGGATTTTTGCTACGGATGAAACTGAAACATCAGAGGATAATAGAAAATAAAGAGGCCAAATTTGAATACGGAAGATTATAATTAATTGTGGACGTTTTCAATTTAAATGTTACTACATGTTTCTCAAATTATCCCTCTCTTGGACTATTTATATACGAAGAACGCCATTGTTTGTTTTAATTTTGTGCTTCCCACCGAGTTAGTGTTTCAAAAATCAAGTCTCAGCTTTTGGAACCTGAATAGAGGAGAGAAGTAAAAGAGGATATGGGAAAAGGCTTCTAATAATTAGACGAAAGTGTGTGATGAGAGCAATTGTTCGGTTTGGAAGAAGGAATAATTTTAAGATTAAATTAAAAGTATTTAATTATTATCGATTACTTTAAGGTATTGAACTTTAAACTTGGTTTAGGGATGTATAAACAATATGGTAAAGAACCGGTGCCTTTTTGACAATTACTCAGCCACAATAAGTTTTCCATAAAACGGTTGGTTTTGACAAGCTCTATTTTTAAAAATAGCGACCCACCACCTTTCTGGTTGCGTGGTCAAAAAGCTTTGTAAAAAGCTGCTAAAGCTTTCGATTCGTATTATAAAGAAGAGATGAATAAAAGTATATAAATTGTCTTATTTACTCCAATTATAAAAAACACCACTTTTTGTGACACAGAACACTGTTTGGGAACCAAAGATCTACTAAATGAGAATAGGTTTAGATGATTATTATACAGATGAGCAAAAATACGCTTATGTTCCTAAATTTGATTGGACTAATACTTGTACTTGACTTAATCCGTAACTAATTACTGGAAGCAATATAAAATAATATTATTAGTAATCGTAAACTAAGATTGACAATGATCCTTGAGAAAACGTTCTGAACAATAAAATATTTAACATTTGGAAAAAACCGCTAAAATATAAGAGAATTTTAAATGATTTTTTAACAAAAAAAAGCTACAGTAATTTTACGTAATAATAGTAATAGTATTCTTGTAAAAAAAATTAGCGACCTAATTGAGAGTCGTCGTCGAATTGGGGTTTAGAGATAGAAATTTTTGCCTCTAAAGAATCAAAATTAATACGAAACCTTACCCGGTGCCATTTACAAATTTCACACAGAGATCTACTGAAAATCGATCGATGATGGTGGTCCTAAAGTCAATCCATATTTGAATAATTATATATGATAAAAAAAACATAATTGCAAGATATGAATGTACCTAAATATTGTATATGGACATATATATGTATTTGTAAGTTAAAGAGAAACTTTTATACGTTAATAACTCTGATCATGGCTAACCAACAACCCGTTTCTTCAGTTCTTCAGCGAGCAAAGGCGCTGAAACCCATTTTAGGTGTCCCGTTTTTATTTCCTGTACATAAAATACACATGTGATTATATTTTTAAGACCATTTCATGAATAATGTAACATTTGCTGGTATCATAACATTATTTTTATGAAGTCTTAATATTGCTGCTATACAATATTTCAAATAATTACAATATAATCATACCCAATATTTAAAATTAAACATTTTTATTAACACATTTCAATAAAGTACTCTAATACAGACATAATGGTGATTGTTTATTTAATTTTATTGTGTTTGAATATGTATTGAAAAGTTAAAAATTTTTATTAATAGAACATAAAAATATTTTAATTAGTTATTTCACTTACTTTACAATGTTTTTTACATTTTTTAAAATGTTTGTTTTGAGCAAACTTTTATTTTATAGGACATGAATTTCACTCCGTTGCAAGTATTAATACAGTCATTACATTTAATTTGGAAAAATCCTCTTGTAATTGGGTAATTTCATATAAAATATAATTATTTCCCAATACTATTAGGAACTTGGGGTAATCTCAACCTCAACCAACGGGTGTTAGACTTTTCGTGACTATTTGTTATTTATTGCAATTTAACTAAGTACTTTTCAGAATTTTATATTTGTTTTCCATTTTTCAAATAACAATATGAATTATAGTACTTTATTAATGCAGAAACATGGATAAACCTTATAAAAAATTTCATATTTTATTCATTTTCCATTTTAATCTGAGCAATAAGTTATATCAATAGATTAATAAATTGTTTAAACTATGGTATCTAATTTTAAGAAAATAATATTTTAAAATAATATTTGAAATAAAATTAACATTCTTTTAAAACATAAAATTAAAAAAGTATTCAATATCAATAGTTTTCATGGCTCAAAACCCGAAAAAAGGAACAGTACTTAAGTGTTTTCAAATAACTACAATGGTTACAATGATCTCGCGCTGATCTTTACCTTCTAGAAAAAGGTCTGATTAATCTATGTCAAATTTTTTTTTAAATACCTTTACTCACTTACTAAAGGATTTTTCGAAATAACAGAAAGAACTGGAGATATTGATGGTTAAATTTTAAGAAATGACTGTATTCAAATACGTGCAACGGAGTGTGTGCTTGGACATTTATTTTATTTCAATTATTATTTTTAAATGACATTTAAAATTAGTCTTAGTTCTTTTCATTGGAAATTTAAACTTTTGTAAATAAAATTAAATAGAGTATTCTATTTTTATTTGCCGAAACATTAATTCATTTATAATTAAATTAAAAAAAAATCGTTACACCGGACTGCAGTTAAATTTTGAAGGAGTGTGTCTTTACTAAATGATGTCCACAAATTTTAAAGTGAGGCCACACTCGGAATGAAAAGTGTAAATTTTGTTCGTTATTTATTTACTGGTGGAAGAGAGACAGCCAAATTGAATTGATTGGACGCATTTCACGCACACTCCTTTATTTAAAATATTTTCAACTTCTTATTCTTTTAATTTTAATTTTGTGATTTTGTTTAATTTTCTTTCAATTTGAAATAAATCTCTTCTTCATATATGTAAAAACAATTAAATTAAATTAGATTCTTTATTTTAATGACACCAACCGTAAGGCCATATGTGTTTCAATTAAATTATATGACAATAATACTTATTGTAATTCATAATAATAATACAAATACAAATATTGGTTTCAATAAAAATCTTATTAAATGTTCGAATATCTAGATAAAATAAGGTAAGGGAAATTGGGGCCTTAAAGGAGGGCCAATTTAATAATGCTTATCGACCGTGTTTTATACATTTTTATGCATTTTTTAATAAAATAAAAATCCTAAAAACTCTTCGAGTTTCTGTAAAAATATATTTTGCTCTGTTCCAGACTAAAAGAAATTCTATACATGTTTTTGTTTCTTGTAATATATATCAATTGTAATGTGGGAAAAAGATAAAACAAATTGTATTGTAACCAGTGTAACTGTTTCGTAATTTCGTTTAACTTCAATTTCATTGCACTGAATTTAGAGAAACTTTATTGTTAATCGCTTTGGATTTCTCCGATACAAATTGTAATATTTGGGTAATAGGTTTCAATGATGTTTATGTTTCTATTTCATAACCAATGTTGATTTCGATTAGAATTTTTAAATATAAAAATCCATAACTGTAATCTGAGAGTGTCAGATAATGTAATAGAAAAAATAAAATAATTTGATGTTGTAGTAGACAATATTATTGTCGAAGACTTATTATTTTGCAAATGCATTACAGAAAATAAGAAAGCGCAAGATATATTTCAGAATATGGACAAGTTTATTGTAAAAAATGGTATGGATTAGAAAAAGTGTATCGGTATATTTACTAGTGGTGCTCGATATATATATATGTCTGGCGGGTACAGTGAACTTTTAAGAATGCAATTCATAATAACTTTCATGTTAAAATGTCCTGTTTCGTGTGCTTGAACGCCAAGTATTTTACTGATTCAGATTTTTGATAAAACTAGCATATTTGTGCGATATATTTGAGAAACGTAGTAATTTGAATCTCTCTTTCTATGTTAAAAACACGCACATTCTAAAACTAGTTGTCTCACAGGATCTAAGAGATAGGAACACCTATTGAAGCCCGCCGATTTTTTTCCATCGAAATTAGCGTGGATCCTATATTCTTTCCAGAAAGGATTCACAGCATAAAATGAAGGCAGTATAATTAAATTCTCTTGCGACTGAGACCTTAAAACAAGATTCAGTAATTCCAATTTAACGAAGTTTTGGTTATCGACTCAAAAAGAATACCAAATTTTAACGTCAAAATCTTCAGGAGTTTTTATTTCTTTTGTAAAATATAACGTGAAGCTCGATTTTTAGCAATAGAACAAATATTATGTATTACCTAAATTAATTCTGTGGATACCTTTTTAGAGGGGCACTGTGACAAAATTTTAGCTTTGAAAGGGCGCCACGGATCGAAAAAGTTTGGAAACCCCTGAGTTAATCGATAATTACTAACAAAACCGTTCGCAGTGGTTTTCGCAAATTGTGGAACATGTAGAATACAGTGTGGAGCTTGTCTATTCACAAAGAATTAAAAAACTTGCTAATATTATGACACTAAAGTTTGTTCTGTCAAAGACGTTTAAAGCACTAGTGTTTTTTTTAATTATGAAAGTGTGACTTTCGTGAAAGAAATAATAAAATAAGGTTGGTTGGTTTTGCTATTTTAACGAATTTTAAAATTAAATACTAATATTTGATGAAACACCTATATCGGAGCTCTCTATGAATTACGGCTACTTAAAAGCTACGTACTAAAAAGGAAACATACAAGAAGAAGATATTATATTATTCTTTCTCTAAATTGTGTGATATGGAATCTAAACTATTATAAAAACGATGTTTTTTTATATATTTATTTATTTAAAAATATATATACTAGTGGCTTGTGCTACAAGAAATGAAAATTAGCTGTTTTTTTATCGAGGAAATGAATTATTTTTTTGCACGTAAAACGTCCCTAATTAAAAATATTTTACCTTTTCAACAATCTTTATTTCTTGTTTTATTTGATCGTTATAACGGCCTGGAATAAATATTGATCAGTTTTTTCCTCAAAATGCGCCAGAATTTTCAATTTTAACAAATTTAAAACCACGACATTGCTACGAAATTGATTCCTTGTGGTTTTATGAACATTTTTAATATATTTAATATTAAAAAAAATTTCAAAAATACATTTTTTATTTTGCTTTATTTTACTCTAAATCAAAGTCAATTAATATTAAATATATTATAAGTACGAAAAATTGTAAAAAAAACAAGAAAACTTGAATTAAAAGCGATGGGCTTGATTTTTTATATTAAAATAAGTCTCCATATAGTTTAATATTATTTCGAAACGATAAGATCTTTATTACTTTTTAGGGAAAATTATTTTTATTTAAATAATTGAATAACATACAGTCGGCTCCCGATAATTCGAACCTCCAAGGGACTACTTCGATATATCGAGTATTCGAATCATCAAGTGGTTCCATTGCTGTTGCTCAGACTGCTCAGTACCTTTTTTAAGATAAAAGGTACCTGAAATGCTGCAACAAGAAATTTGCAACTTCGAATTGTGGAGTGATAAACGCCGATGAGTTCGAATTACCGCGTGGTTTTGATAAATATCAGAGGTTTTTTGTTCGAACTACAGACAGCAAAAAATTGTATGGATTTAGTTTGAAATATCAAAAGATTTTATAAGAAGGAGAAGTTCGAATTATCGCAGGTTTGAATTATTGACAGTCGACTGTAGTTTAATTTGAGCTTTAGGGTGCAATATTAAGATTATATTTTACTTTATATTTGATAAATGTCTCTTAACTTACCCTTAATTGATGCAATATTTAATCAATTCATCAAAATTATAAAAATAAAACAAGAAAGTTTCAGTAAATCATTATCACATTCCATTTTTATTTTTAGTCATAATTAAATATTCAAGTAAATATTAAATTGAGTATCCTAGAAATCCTTCTTAATTTCTTTACATTAATAAAAACTATAAATAATAGTACTGTAATTGATAATATCAATTATAATCTCAATTTTGCTAGCTTTTAATTAAAATAAATTAAAGGGACCATTTCAGACGAGCATTCAAAGAGTACTGCGTTTGTGGTCCAAATATCTAAATCTCTTAAGATAATAACATATTAAAACTCAACAGTTTATATTTAGACTTCGCTCTGCATGCAGTGGAGGGTTGAATCTTGGGACAATTCGTCTAGAGAAGAGTCTGAAAAAAAAGAAATGAATCAATGATTAGCTTTTGTAATTACTTTACAATAAGAAAGTTAAATATCATGGAATATTCCTCTTACCAAATGATGTGTAATCCAGGGACAACGACTTACTCGAATGGTGCCTTTTTAGACCGAATCTGCAATTCGAATAATTGTGTCTTCTGTTCGAATCGGAACTGGGTCCAAATTTGCTGTTGCTGTAACTCGTGTTCACATTTGATGAGATGGAATTATCAAAGGAGTACGTCAGATGGAAATTAACGGCTCCTCTTATGCTTCCCTCATTATTACTCCGCCTCTTGCCCCCATCGTCCCCGCCGCAGTGAGCTGACATGCGATTATTGTTTTTGTCATCCAGATCTTCGGCGTCTTCGTCATCATCCGTTTTCCGAACTAAAAAACAGGGTAACAGGTTTTTTGGCAAATTGGAAAACACCACACTCATATTCCATGATAATTATCTTTCTGTTATTTTCGACTTTTTTTCTGTTTTTTATTTGGCTAATCATAAAAGATAATTCTTGCCACTTACTTTTGCTTTTGCCACCGTGAATGTGTTTTTTCTGCCTGGCTCTTGAGTTCTGAAACCAGACCTGGGTGACCCGTTTACTCAGGCCCGTCACCGAGGCTATCCGCTCCAAATCCTGGCCATCTGGATTGCTATCTATTTGGAAATTGGCCTGAAGCACCTGGAGCTGCTCCTCTGTAAACGTTGTCCGGACTCTCTTCGCTTTGTTCTTGTGGTACCCATCACCATCGCAACCCTCTAAGAGTATTGAAATTGGTATTAATTTTTACCACATTAATTAATATTTTAAAATCACTCACAATAAAATCCCGAAGAAGTAATAAAAGTAAACTCGAAAAAATATTTTTCATTAAAAAAATCATATTCAAATGAAATCAGTTTCAAACAAGTTAAAAATTTCAATTTTCATATATCGGATTCCACTTAATTTAAGTATAACAATGAATTGTTTTGTAAGGACATATTTAAACTGTTACAATACTCCTCTGTATACTTTAATAACGAACAATAATGAAACTTATTTTTTGAACCAGAAGAATCAATATAATTAGTGGTGGCTTTCGATATTTAATTCTTGACCTTGTCAAAATATAGACGTTTGGTTATGTCAAAGTCGCTCAACCTAATATAAGTGGTCCGGATTTTATGTGACGTCATCAGTCGAAAGAAAAATACATGTATCAATCTGGTGGGTGTTTTTTTAATGTTAAAATGAAGACTAGATAGATGTATATTGTTATCTAGATTCTATCTTGTACCTTATTTAACACTATTTTCTTCAAATTTCAAATTCCATAGACAAAAAAGTGAAAAATAATTACTTAAATCAGACATTTAATTTTTTTTCTGTTGAGTTTATAAGAAATAGTTTACTTGAAAAAATCCGTTTTTATCGTTTAAATTGTTTAATTGATGTAATAAAGGGTGTCCCAAAAATAATGCATCTTTTGAATTTAATAAAAAAGAGAGCTAATTAAAACTTAAAATACATAAATTAGGATTATGTATTTTATAACACATCGGACAGATAGCCTCTTTTAGGACTATATCCTAAATTTTTCTAAATACATAGATATAGGAATATTGACCATGTTTCCATTATTACTACACGAAATTCATCTGTATAGTCTTAATTAGTTTTTGCGTTAGCCCAAAAACTGTAGCTAACAGGCACTTTAAGGAAGGAGAGGCTTCATTGATTTTCGAATTGCTTTTGAAAAGTTTAATGAAAAAGATGTGATCCCTATCTGATCGCTGTTTTCCCAATGTGTTATACCATACATCAAATTAAAATATTTACCATCACTCGAGGTGGTGACACCTTCAACAGTCTCCAAATAGTGCGCCTTACAAAGAACCCTGTCGTCTAAAAGGGCAAACTGCTCCCCGGTGGATAATTGTCGTCCACAAGAATCACAGGCAAAGCAGGCAAGGTGGAACACCAATTCTTTAGCCCTTCGCACCCAATCCGAAGCCGAGATTCCTCTGCAGCACTTGGAGCACTTTGCGCCAAAGTTCCTGAAACGAGAAAACCACAACAATGCAAGTCACTTGAATCACGAATTACATATGTGCGAAATAAATAAAAATGTCTGCAGCCTTGTCGGTGAGTGGGCCTTAAATAAATTAATCCGATTCTCCGATCCTACTTATTTAACATATGATAAACACGGCCAAACACCACATCGGAATGGAATATCGCTGCCATTTAATGAATTTAAGTATGAAAAATGAGTTTCACTTATTATGACTTTTCGTACAATATATCTCGCAACAATACTCTTCATTCTTCAAGACGAGTGGAATTCGACAAAGAATTGGTTTATGAAAAGTGTTTGGGTTTTAAAATGATTGAGATTTCTTTTCATTATTTTAATAGTTATTTCTGCTTCTCGGGTGTAAAATGTGACGTTTTCTAACGATGAAATGAGTGTGAAATTCGAGCCGCTAGACAAGTTTTTCATCGTTTCCAAGTTAAAAAACGGTTTTTACACCGAGCAAGATATAAATTTTTGGAATTTCGTTAAAAATTCACGTAAAACTAGTTTAAAATTTTTTGGCCGTTATAGCGGTCTTTATTGGAATGGTTTTCGGGTAACGGCCAGGATTAAAAGTCGTACAGCTTTCTCCTAAAAATGGCGTTGAAATTTTGACTTTGAAACAAATTTATTCGTAGATTTATTTACTAGTGCGAAAAAGTAACGCATTATTAAACTAAAGTTGAAAAGCTATCCTTTAAAAAATTAGATAACGGTTTTTCATAAAATTTTATTTAAGGTTTCTCCAATTTCTAGCCTAAAATATATTAAGTACAAAACACCTTTAAATAATTTACAAGTTAAACCCCACAGAAACATGATTTATTTCTTGCTTAAAAAAATAATCCAAATACACTGCGTTTCATCCTTATACCCCACATTTGTAGGAAAATTATTGATCTTCAAAATAGTATGGTTTGAGTTAAATACGTCGAGCCGTTTGTTAGCTACGTCGCGTAATAGCCCAAAATCCACTATATCAGAAAGTATTACTCGTAACGGTGTCTTTATTAGCTGTCCTATTGTGCCCATATTATTATCCAGGATGCAAAATGAGCACAGTTTTCGATAGCAATCATTACTTTATTTGATTTAAAAAAATTTTTATACTATTTTCTCATAATTTGAAATATCGGTTTCTACTGTTTCTAGCCTTCCAAAGATAGTTCTGGCTGCCTACTATGACATAGCGACCCAATTTTTCGCGTTGTATGTATTAAACAATAGATTATCAACTATTTTAATCTAAAAAAAATCTTAAAAACCTCTGTCTTGTGGGCGCAATGGGAGAAAATAAGCAACCTGTTGTAAAAGGATGAAACGCAGTGTATGTTACAGCGGACAGCCAAATTAAGTATTAAAACCGTAATCCGTTGTCTTGTCTTTGCTATCCCTGGAAACAAAAGTCTTGAATCACAATTATCCTAATAACTGAACAACAAGCTCCAAATATTTGTATAATTTTTGAAAAATTTAGAAAAATCATAAAACCGATATAGTTTTGAACTGGAACATTTAAGCAAAATCCAATACCTTTCATACTATTTTCTTATATGTTATGTGTTTTAATCGACAAAAATTCTTAGAGTGCAAGGTTGCAAGGTACACTCCTCCTCATGAGCGGACCAAATTGTATTAGTCCCTACTTCCTGGAATCTATTCTTTACAATGATATGTAAATTTCGTATTCTACTTGTGTAAAGTAAAGATGTATTTTGGTTTACAGTATCTTGACTTTGGTAACTAAGTTTCACGAGTACATTATGTACATCACCTTTTCCTATTTCCTAAACTTTTATTTGTTTATTTTTTTTTTATATTTATGAATACCATTCAAAATTGCAAAACTTATGTGATTTCATGATTTTAAGTCATTGGGTATTATGCGTCTATAATACTAACTCTGGCTGTACATTCTTTATATTTTATTAAAAAATGGGTTGAAAATCTAAAAGTGAAAATGCTGAATTGACTGACATAAAAGCTTTATTTTTAAAAAATATTTTCATCATACGAATTTCATTGATTTATTGTTTAATTTTTTTTCAAATATTTTGAAAAGTGGGTGTAGTCAATGAGCGAAACACCATCGTCGAAGATGATTATCGTTTTTATTTTATCTCTCTGGACTGTCAGTGACAACAGCTAATATTGTCCGATTAAATGCCTGGTGAGCATGGGATAAGTCAAAACACAGGGAACAAAAATTTGGAGCTCGAAAAGGAGGAGATTTATTGATCTTGGTCATTTATGAAAGAGTCAAAGTGTTGAATAAAAGAGTTTAACCGTGGATTATGAATAGGTAGACAGTTTGTCATTATTGGACTGATTTACAATGTGATGAAGCCAAAATAGTGATAAATAATGGAAAAGTCGTGGCTGAAAAAGCGACTTGAAAGCTACAAAGCCGCCTCCATTCAGACAAACCCGAGTTCAGTTGACGAAAATCGGAATTTTCATTATTGTAATCCAGTGATTAAATAACAATAATGACAGTGCAGTTTATTTGTTGTTTTCCAGTGTGAAAGGGTATCTTCGCGGGGCCATCAAAAATCATTGCCGACAGCACAGTGATGAAGCGCGAGAGAGACTTGAGGAATCATTGCATAGTCAAATTAATTATCCGGGATATAAATATGTTATTTATTATCTTAGATATATCATGGATTTCGAATAATCGGAGAGGAAAACGGCCAAATTGAATTGTTATTTCGATGTTCCATGAGTCGAAAAATTTTTTATTAAAGATACATATATAAAAACGAATAAAACATCTGATGTTGGGCTGATCTCTTCCTTTCAAAACGACGACGACTGATCGATGATTGTCGGGGTAAATCTCATCATTGAGCTGCTGTTGCCTGTTGCTGGATCTACTCCCCTCTCTGCCAATGCCATGCAGAGTCACACCGAAAGAATGTTTTTGTTTGAAATAAATGCGACTGAAGCGATGATGAATGTGAAAAATTTATTTCATTTTACGGGGGGTCTCGACGACTTGACCAAGAAATGATCGCCGATTGATCGTTGAAGGACTCTATTGATCACTGAGAGCCGTGTAATATCCTTTCGATTTCTCTTTGTAAAGGGTTGAGATCAGTGTTCATTGACCACCTGACTACACATTTGACAATTATCCCTCGTGCAAGGGTGTTGTGATCTTCAGCTGCCTCCACTGCGTGTCGTGGCGTATTGAGGAATGGTTTCAATTACGCCATGATATATGGGCATCAATGTATTTCTCTGCCCGCAAGCACATGCTTCAGTCTGGCCAGGTATGAAATTAATCAATCAAACCGTTGAAACAATTAATCACTTTAATGTAGCTCTTCACTCCTCCCTTCTCTCCTCCTCCTTGTTCTGGCTCTTCGTCTGGCTTAGGTTGATATTAAGACGTCAGATGATGTGCTTTTCCAAGCCCCCACGACCGCGCGTTGGCCCAGTTCGTATGTCGTCTACGTGAGAGAGCAGACCAACGGAAGATCAAAAGATCAGTAGGTACGCTAATTGAAAACAAATCGTTTTCGGTTGAAGAGTGGTGTAATGTGAAAAATTATCGATTTATGAGTTGTTGGTTCTAGCGTTCGTCGATATGGATCAGGCTTTAGTTGATAGGATTAATAAAAAATGGCCAATATGTCTAAATTTTGTTGGCTAGTAATTAATCCTCAACAGTTTTGATTTATGGCTCAAAGGGAACTGAAGGACAACCAAAAGATTGTTAATAATACACCTTATCATGGGAACCACCAACTTCATTCAGCCTTTCAATCCGATACCAATTCTATGCACTCTTTTTGCCGATAAACCTTAGCTCTTACTCTGGCCATTCCTGGCATTTCCTTAACAGTCTCTTTCTTAATTAATTCCGATCGGATAAAAAGCCACTGAATGGGTAACAAGGTATTGGTTACTGTTTCTGGTCCGGCGAGTGCATCTCTTGTAAGCGAACGGGAGGGAAAAAATTACAAAATTCTTGTTACATTAAAGTTGACACCTTTTTCGCACAGTGGTGGACACAATTTTCCACCTTGTTCATTGAGAATCAGGCGGTGTGGAGCGAAGGGGACAAGCACAAGGCGAATAAGCGGACTTGGACTCACTTTTAATTTCTAATTTTGTATGTACTTTAAATTTATATTTTCCGTATTTAAACAGCCGATCTGTTTTTGCGCGGAGAGAGACACACACTTGAGGTAAACAACCAGAGGCTTATCTGGACGCTGTTGTTGCTGCTGCTGCTGCTGTCTCCGGCTCATTAGGTATTCAAAATGAGTCCAAGCCCTGGTCGAGCACCACGTCCACTTAAGTGGAAATTGAGCGGACAAAACAAACTCTCCTGGAGGAACGGAACGGAGCGGAACAGGACACGGGGCTTTTGTGCAAATAATTTGGAGGTGGAAATTTGCACAGTTGTGTACCGGTCGGTATATGCATACTTAATTATCATCAGCAGCAGCACCAACACCGAACAGTGACATCGAAAGCTCGGAGCGACCACGCTCGGACATCGCCGCTGGGGTCCTCTCATTAGCATGCAGGAGACGTCAGCCATCGATTCGATTACTAATTCAATTATTGGTTATGAATAATTGGTGCACATAAATGAATACGAATAAGACATTGTCACCGACTTGGTCAGCATCGGCGAAGGACAGTAGATCTCTTATCTGCCGTTCTTATCTCTGATGGCATGTACAATTGAAATTATTTAGTTCGATGTCGCGACAAATCATCACTTTGCGCAAATGCATTTTTCATCAGCTACATACAATTTATGCACGCAGCTCAATCACAGACTGCCCTTGCAAATCGGACACAAGAGCCTCTTCACGTCACACTCTCCACTTTAAGTCCAAGCGATTCTCTTAGTGTTGCAGAATTAATAATAACACAGTGTGTTCATTAAAAACTGGTTGATAATAAAAATTTATAGATTTATACTTAATGAACGTCTAGCTTATTTGATTTTAGTTCCTTAGGTTATCAATTCATATTGTTGTTACGGTTTAGTTATATGGTTTAAACAGAAATACTCTGCCCGACACACAATTACAACTGACGACTATACTTGTATATAATGAAAGTTCAATTTCTATTTTTTTTGTTAAGTTCAGAAATCAATTCTAAATGGGCCTAGGATTTACTTTTAGTGAAGTTTTTCCAATTTATGAATGATCAGATGATAGTAAATCACATTACAAAAGAAAACTGAACTGACTGTTCCACTATTAATCCAAATAGCTGACGATAACTTTCTACCTAAGCTACCTTCATTTCCTAGAACGTATATATACAATTTTGTTTTATCTCGAAAAATAGTTCTTTAACCTTGGGCTACATACAATTACTGTGCTATTGGAATTAAATTAATTATCAAATGTTCTTTTGGAACATACTGTATTGCTATATTCCTTATAATGTAGTTGTATAAATGTGCAAATAAAGAATGGCAAACGAGCGATTGGTCTCTCGGTTTGAATCACTTAACATCATTCTATCATTTTCGAACATAAATTTTCTGCTGTGTCCGGCGCGTAAAAGATGTTTTCATAAGAGTTAACAAATTGAAACTCCATAAATCACTTGTCACTCGAACGAGTTTCGCTTTTTCCTGCTTCACAGCCAGCCACAGAGTGCTGAATAAGAAGCATCTCTCAGACCATTCTTCGGGGCATTTCTATTTTAAAGGTAGCGGTACTAAAGGCGACACACTACTGAACTGGCTGTCCCCAAATGAAGAAGAGCGCCACTGACCGGAGAACAAAACTATGTTTTGTTCATCAACTTCTAAACTCATTATCATCGGCCAAAGAGGAGCAGCAACAGCTTGATAAAATTACAAAGAAACAGTCAATTTCGGTGGTGACCATTGGCACTTAAATGACACAATCAGGTGTTTATTTATTTAGATTAGCTAAAACTGACAAAACGCCAAATTTATGGCACACAAATAGACGATCGAAATCAGATTGGATTGTCGTGTTTTAAGTAGAGATGGAAAGAGTTTAGAGATGTGTCCATGATCGTAAAATAAATTAGGCTAGCGATTCTCTTTCTCACTATATATGGTCGTGACTATTTAGTTGTGACGCGAAAAAATTATTTGCCAATTAGTCGCCTAATTTTATGGTTTTAGCAAACACTCCTAAATTAATGGCATTCTAATTTCTTTCGTTTTTCTATAAACGATCGAGAATAACTGCAATCTAGCTATATCGTGAGAGAAAAAATTCTCCGACGTTTTTCACAATTAGAAAAATATGAATTTATTATGAAATAATTTATTATATTAAGTTAAATATAAATTTTTTTAAGGGTAATTAAATTGTATTAATCAAAAATTAAATTAAAATTAGAAGAAAACAACCATATTTTATTCAACCAGTTTAAATTGAAATTATTAATATTAAGGACATGGTCGGCTTACTAGTATTTGTGTTCTGTTTCGGTGGCAAAGAACTGTCAATGCATGACTCCTATTCAGAATCATTTGTGCTTGATTCTAATCAAATCATCGCAAATAATTCGTAAGCTTGTTAAGGTATGGTAGGTTGGGCGCAGAACCCGCTCGAGGATTATAGCCCTTAGTCACATAAAACAGGTGTTTGGTGGACAGCCATACGCCCCTCCTCGTATATCGCCCTAGCTCTCCCTTCCTATCACAATTGCTGGCCCTATTGCTATAGATACAGTAATAGTTTAAATTTTCTTTGTGCGTTTAATGATGGGATAGGATAAAGTGTTTATTAGGCCCGCCATTCGGCACCACACACTAGGGCAGTACAGGTCTAACCACTTTTCAGGAGATATTAGTTGTTAGTAATATTCACAGTTAGTATACGAATTAAATGAATAAATAAGTAAATTATATCAACCTATACAGCCCTACATTATATTACACTATATTAGTTCATATTTTAACGTAAGCTTGTTTAAATGCAATGGAATACTCATAAAATGGGGAATTAAAAAAATTTTTGTTGAGTCATATGTACTCACTGGCGGGAGTGGTCTGCCCCGGGCGGCACAATTTTAGGGGCGGTGTTTTTTAAAGAAATATACGATTTTTCTATATAAAATGCACTTTCGAGACTTCATTTTATAAAATTCGCCTTATTATATTACTAAAAAAAATTCGCTATTACTCTAATTAAAATCTAAAATAATGAACAAAGACTTTGATTTCTTTTTCAAATATTCAATTTTGTTTGAGGGGCGGCAAATTTTATACTCTACCGCCCCTGACGGCAAATCCGTTAGATTCGCTACTGTATGTACTCGTAAAATGCAGTCCAACAATAAGTTCTTTACCTCACGGAAATAATTTCTACAGTTGAAAACTTACTTGGCATAATCGGCTTTGCAATAGACTTGTCGCTCCCTGAAATAGCACGATGGCTGACGATCCAGGGGCGATAGGCAGACACAGCAACGAAGACACGATCCGTGCCAAGTGCAGCCCCCGACATCGACCAGGTACCTGTCCAAGATGGTCTCACCGCATGCCTCACATAGCCTCAGTTCAGTCTGTGGACGGGAATAAGCAATAAATACATAAATAAATAATACAAATCGAAGGTGCATTCAATTAATAATTATTACGGCAATGATAATATTAAAGTGCAGCGTCAATTTAATTAGCGATCGTAAATTAGCGCGGCACCGGCAAAAATTAAGCTGACATTTGTGTTAAGCGCCAATGACATAACACGGTGTCAATTAAATTGAGATATTAGACGGTTAACGGCGAATCGTTCGATCGATCGGTAGCCAATTTGAATATAAGCGGGGTGTGAATTTGAAGATTCGCCTCTTGGTCAGCATTTTAATCAGATTAATCGCAATTTGTTGTAATTTTATTATTAACTAATATCCATAGCGTTGATGATAAGGTAAGTGCTTTGGGGGAGTCTCCGCCGTCCTTAGCACACAATTCATTACAGGACAAGAGATTTTGCAGTCGATTAGCGCGCGCGTAATAAGATATTCTGAGAAGGCAATTTTCGCGCAACTCCTCGTTCGTGCCAGCTTTTCGCTCGAAAACTGCGGGAAAAGATGATGCGAAATGTCAACAATGTAATACAGCGAGATGTTTATTAGGCAGCGAAAATTATACTTATTTTGTTTTAATAAAACCATAATTAGACGGCTAATAATACCGCCACGGTAATGATTATTATGGCCTGATAAAACTGTCATGCAAAAGGCAGTCTTGCTTTGTTGGCGAACTGCTGTGTAACTCATTTTCCGAATTTGATCGTTTCTGGAAATAACGCCGCAACGTATCGCAGGCAGTAAACCACCCAATTTTATGGAATCTCTTAATTGAATCCCGAAATCTCAATGATTACTTTCCAATTTTATTACATCGCCATTTTGGAAATTGCATCAATATGCGCTTCATCTTTTGCACATTCTCATGATTGTTGAATTACACATATCTCGTGTCGTCATCATCGACGTTCCCCCTTGTGGCTATAGGTAATCTGTCTCTTTTCTCATTTCCATGTCCATAAAGTGGTACCACTAGTTTCATTCATCCGGATTTGCTTTGTGTGCGGAAGATGTCACTTATCCCAACAATCAAAGCCCCGTATTTAATGTTGATATTCCGTTTTTTTGCGATGCCATCAAAATCATGTTTGCAACATTGTTAGGGATTTGTTAAATCAAAAGTGGTGCCTTTATAGTCAATTTCTATTTAGGGGAGGGTTTTCTTTCCCGTAATAAACCGCCATTTCCGAAATATTAAAAAGATGAGTGACAATTAATAACATCTAGTCTTGTCGAGGGGTTGTCTTAAGGGGTGCGCTGCTCTTTAGACGACAATGATCAATGACTGTTAAATTGAGGCACTATAAAAGGAACTTCAACTTAAAAACTCATACATTTTGTATCTCATAACAATTGCGATAGAAGAGAGGAGGAAAAAAACAACTAAAGGTATTTAAGGCTAAAAATACTCAAACAGCGACAAAGATAGCAATAAAAGATACGGTATGATAACATGTACAGTCCACGTTGGATTCGTCTTGGCTGGGACACATTCCGAATTTATTACAGCCAACAGCCAGCAAGTCGTCCGGACTGAAAATGGACATTACATTTATCTAGAATGTCTGCTAGAATGAGCTGTTGGGAAAGAGGGGACAATAAAAATAAAAACAGCAAAATAAAAACATATGGAAACCACATAAATTAAAAACTTTATTGCTAATTTATTTACATTCGCGATTATATACACATTTAATATTTTGGGCTGGGGAAATGTTCACACGCGCGATCGCGATCTGATATAGGACGATTTGCATAAAATCGACATGATTTATTATTATAATATTTTAAATATGTATTTTATCGATTCAATTTAATGTCCTCCATAGTTCCAGGGAGAATAGAACCGCCAACTTGATATTAAATAGGAATTTGGGTTGTGACAAATTTGCACCCTAGAGCGATTTGGGCGTTTCGACAAGTTTTTAAGCTAAGAATGATCTATGATTTCATTCGAATTTCCATGTTTTATAAGCTTTATTGCAAACTCGAACACAAAATAAGTCCATTAATTTAAAATATGGCAAATCTACTCGACAAATTCGACATAATATATTTAAATGTCTGAATTGGCGATAGGAAATCCTATTAATGTGGTTCTGCAACTTCGTATTCAGGTAATATTTTTTACCGTATTTCATGGTTCAATAACCATTAAATAGAATCGAACTCATAATTTTTTTAAAAGTAATTGGATAAATTAATAATTCTGATAGAAATCTAAAGCAACCACATTAATTCACCCTGTTTCAATTAAAAATATATCACTCCTTGTATAAATCAAGAGCGACATATTTGTTCAAATTAACGACTCAATGATATGATAATTATTTAAATTTAACATAGATAACATTCGCAATCGAGCGATATTTCACCTGAGCCAAACTATTAACCGTTCATTCTGTCTACATCCCACTTACGATTTGCTGATCGCTATCTGGAATATAGACGCACTTTTAAATGTATTAAATTGGAGCTATTTAAACGGTGTTATCATTAGTCATTCGGGTTAAATTTTCATAACAAAAGAATTTATTTGCATTCGATTAATTGGACTGCTCCAAGATTTCTCCAGTGAAATCCGAAGACCGCAATAGAATGGCTATTTGTGGCCATTAAAATAAAAATCGAATCAATTCTGGGCACACAATATGATATAAAATGGGCTAGACTTGAAATCGGGTCTTAGAGGTGTATATAGCTTAGTATCAATATCGATCGAAAATGCCTTCGAGTTTAATACTCCCGAATTGGTATAAAATTAGAATAAGAAAAGAACTAGACAAATAACGTTTAATCCTCTTACAAGATGACAGAATGTCTTTGCAACTGTCTCTCACTTTTTCGGGGAGTTTAGACTTTTTGTGGTGTGGACGAAAACACCTTAAAAACTCAAACAAATTGCCTGAAATAAAAATCTGTCGTAAAGCCAACAAAAGCTTTATAGTGTAATTGATTCCAGCCAATAAAGAGTAGCCCCATACATTTACATATTATTCCGAAATAGTTGTTTCCTATGGCTTTATACATAATCCATTGACGGTAGACACGACTTTGGTCGATTGAGTTATCAATCTGATTCAAGAAGCGGCCAACTGCGAGACAGACAGAGAGAGAGATGAAGCCAAGGTAAGCCAAGGCGACTGACTACCAACAACAGAGTGAAGAAA
Organism: Clogmia albipunctata; assembly: GCA_001014945.1. Lineage (NCBI taxonomy): Eukaryota > Metazoa > Arthropoda > Insecta > Diptera > Psychodidae > Clogmia > Clogmia albipunctata. Next base: position 50,244 of record JXOV01001714.1, read on the forward strand.
AGATTCAGTATCTGGAAAATCTCGGGCTGTAAACAAATAATATAATTAACTAGTGTTTGATGGAACTGATAACCCAAAGTGATTTTGGATATAGTGAGTTCGTTCTCACCACATACATTCCCCTGGTATCTGCAAATGGCAGCCATTAGTTTTTTTTTATCGAGGATTTCCGTTCCAAATTCGCAATCAATCTCTGACGAATCCCCCCATTCAGTGTGAGATCATTGAAGTCACTTTTTCTCCCTCTCTCTCAAAATCATATAAATATGCATTCTTCTTAAATGGTACTCGATTAACTGATACCGAAGGCCAAAGATTACATTTTTGGGGGGCCTGAATCTATACAATAACGAAAATAACTTACCACCTCCCGGCGGATCGAATCCAGGCATTGATTGAAATTGTTTGCCCATTGAGTAGGACAACAATGAATTAAAAGCCCCACGAGATTATATTCATTACAAATCTGAATGTAATGATCGACACACGATCATACATATTTTGAAAACCCATCATTTTGCGCGGAGAGAAAGAACGAGCGCGGAGAAAGAGGAGGACGGATTTGAATTCTTGAATCTATTATTGAGAAAGGGCAAGTGTGTAAGATGAGAGAGAAATTCATTTGTAGCAAAACGAAATAATTATGACGAATGTAACTATTTAATCCAGACCACGGGCCATCGGTCCCACTTCAAAGAGATCAAAGGGAGCTTAGCATCGGAGGTGCAAGAAACAAATTATTTCAACACCAATTAACTAAAATGTTTTCTTATGAAATATGCACCATTTTATCAAATTATTATCAAGCCAATAAAATTTAGTAAAAATGATCACAACCACTCGTATATTAACTGACTTTGCGCAAATATCCCAATCATGGCGTGTTTTTGTATTTTTGGCAGGCATTAAGTTACCCCAAACTGTGAGCAATCGCTACGGATATCAATTTTTTCCTCAAGTAACTCCTCGACGGACCATAAATTCACCTACCAATGGAAGTAATTTGATTCAAGATTAATTCATCAGAACGATTTAATTCAGGTTTTATATTGGCTCTTCAAAATGAAGATTTAATTATTCTTATTAAAAATAAACATTTGCCAAATATAACTAATTGCAAATTTTGTTCATTAATAACAATGATGCACTTCGTATTATAATTTTATCGACCACCTGACAGCTTATTTAATAATTAATTAAATAAATGCAATAAATTAACAATTTATATTTGAAGATAAAAGTTATTTAAAATGTTTATTCTGATTGTGCAGAACAGTTGTTTCTTGTTAAATTTATCAAAGAAGAATACCATAATTACTTTTTTAAATATATCTTTCATTTTTAATATCAAATAAATTTTAATACAGTGTACGCCGCGGTTAATAGGGACAATAGCTTTATCTGGCCGAAATGATTAAGAACGGATCGGCTGTATATAGATACATTAAAAATCCATCGCTTAATGGAGCTAAACCCATCGCTTTATGGGGCCATTCTGTGGCCAAGATCACTACTACAAAGAGTTTACGAGATCATGTACAAGTGACGACAACTCAGTTTTTTGTTTACTTTTATTCACACAAATCTTAACCATGTGCCCTATGTTTAATTAATCGACTAAAAAGGAAAAATCGAAAAAAAATCGTTTGCTCATATGTTTGTTTTGGTGGATTTGATGACACCGCAATAATTTACACGTTTCTCTGTTATAAATTTTTTGATCATAAATATATTCATCACTACATACAGAATCACATTTAATTGTTAAATAGATTGCTAAATTCATTCCGTTTTCTTATAAACGTCTCTTTTCGTTCGTTAAAACCGGGTGTTTATTATTTTATCAACCATAATGCATAATGAACTCAGTTTTCGATAGCCATCATTACTTTATTNCCAAAAATTTTTATGCTATTTTCTCATAATTCGAAATATGGGTCTCTAAACTTCCAAAGATAGTTACTG
>JXOV01001723.1:0-19268 GCA_001014945.1 Clogmia albipunctata
AAAAAATCTGGGCATTACAGGGTTAAAGAAGACCTGAATTGTTCGATTTTACAAGGGACGATTTATTTTGAAGATGTATTTAAGGTTTGTTAAATTGGATGAGAAGTTATAATTAAAATGTTGTTCAAAGTCTTAAATGATTCAATAATGTGTTTGTATATTCTCCAAAATAGGTTTTTATAAGAAAAATATGTAAATAATGGTATATCCAATTACCTATATATAGAAAAGTTTTTAATAAGGTGTTTTAGAATTTTGAGATCTTAACATCTAATATGTTTTATTTCAATTTTATTTTCAGTTGTTCAATTTAACCTTTAATTTTTTTAAATAAAACAGCAGACTTAGAGTTTCGAACAAATTAAATATAATTTGGTTAATATTTTATGAATTTAATATCTTTGCTTTATTTTACTAAGTTATTCTTCAGATCCTAACAAATTATTGAACGCAGGTCATTGAACTCATTCAAGGACAAGACCATCAAAAGCATCTTAAGTGAAATTTGACATTGACTTCCGTTATCTGATATGATTACCAGCATTATTTTTCATATTACATTTCAAAGCAACAAGTTGCTGATAAATTCTTTTACAAATTAAAAGTTGTTTAAGATATTTTCCGCACGTTTTCTTTAATAAAGTTACATTCACGTTAAGAACTTTTAATTATTTAAAGAGTTCTTCTGAAATATAAACTCACAAAAATTAATAAACTTGACGAAACTGTATTAAACCAATATTAAAAATGAAGTTTAAATATTATTTTCCAAAGTGTTATTACTTCGTTTAATAATAAATCATCATCATTCTGGCTCTACAACACGGGTCGGGTTCTTGGACTCCGCAACAATGTGCTTTGAGTCATTTCGATTCACAGCCACGCCTCTCCAATCGTGGACTCAAGGCTCTCTTGCAACCTGGTCTACGCCGTCACCCCTTTTGAGGCGCGGTTGCCCCTGTTTTTTTTTTGTTGCACGGGGCATCGCTGCAAAAACTCTTCTCGGCGCACGATCTGGCATTCGAATCACATGTCCAACCCATTCTAGTCTTCTCGCTTTCATGAAAGTCACACCGGTGTATCCACATAAAGTTGATGTATTTCGTGATAGTATCTTGTTCTCCAATCTCACGGAATACTCTCCTTTCGAAGACGGCCAGCCGCATTTCGTCCGATTTTGACAGTCATTATTAATAATAATTTGAAACTATTCAAGTAAGTTAAATACTCCATCAACTGCTTCCTCGGAGGCCATTGGTTCGACCCTGAGTGGGTAGGATTGCATAGATTCTTTTTTAATTGGTCTAGATGTTACTAAAGTAATAATAAACAGAAAACAAATTGTCCTGAAAAGTCTAATCCCGTTGACTTCTCATGTGTATTACAGGAATTGAAAAGGAAATTCGTCTTGAATTAAAAAAAAACAAAATTGAAAAAGTTTAAGTACATATTAAATTAAGGAAAAAAATAAAAAGACATCGCCATGAAGAAGAAACGATCAAATTTGCGTGAAATTACATTAATATTTTTACACGGCACAAATACTTTTACACAAATCAATAGTTTTAAATTAAAATTTGGTTAAAACTCTAGTTTAAAAAAGGTTCACAAGAATAAATAATAATATATAACAACTACCATTATTTTATTGACGACACATTTTCAGTATCCTGTTTCAATCGTATTTTATGGATAAAAAGTCAATATCAAAACCAAATGGCCTATTAATACGACAATGTATACAAATTGTCATTTCTGTGAACGAAGTAAGTTGGTTACTAAGATTGATTTTCAATTGGACTATGGAATTTTTATGAAGTTTCCATTCACAAACACATTTCAAAATATAGCCGAAAAGAAGAAAAGATTAAATGGGGTTTTCACTAATTTTATGATACAGTGCGAGGTAGCTCTATAACCCACGATTCCTTGAATCCCTGGAACCAAATGTCGCAGGAGCTTTAAATTTATACAAAATATTATTCTTACAATTGTATATTAAAAATAATTGCAAATACTTTGATATGCTTCGCGAAACTGCGAAAAAAACCTATAAATGCACTTGTTTCAGTGGTCAGCGCTATAAATGTTTCCCCCTTTTCTCCACTATAGGGTTTTTTTAAATAATCTAATAATCGTTATTAAACACACATGCCCTCTTTAAAGCACTCGATTCGCTCGTGGGATCCTAATAATTAACAATGCCTTATATTATCGACCTAGTTGTATAATAGTATATTTCGATACAAGTCCTGAAATAGAGGTTATTACAGCTCAGATTAACCATGAGTGCTGTAATAATCTATTGCACATGTGCATTGAAAGCTATTTCGTGTAATTCTGAAAAAAAAAACAGTTAATCGATGATTAATAACACACAACTGTTCACATCGGTTTTTTTTTTTCAAATTGTGCAACAACAACTCACAACGAAATTTTCAAATTAAATAAAATATTTAAATAATAAATATTGTTTGACAACAATATGTAACCCCATTAAAATTGGTGACAGGTAAGACACAGAGTGTTTATTAGAGTGACATGGGAATACATCTTAAAGAAATTCTCAAAATAAAATATTTCAATAATGTTGTGTTGAGATTTGGTTATGACAACAATAAGTAATTTTATTAAATTAGTGACCAAAATACGTGAAATTTTTGTAATATTACCGTAATAAACCGTTACAGAACCAATTTGCGTTAAAAATAGGCATCTTTTCGATATGGAATTGCACAAATATCTATATTTATTATATATCAAGTTGAATATAAAACAAATGTAATAATGAATAGGTGCAATAAAACAAATAAAGTAAAGCATAAAATTCAAAATACATTGTTAAATAATAAACTGTTTAACATTATTTATGAAATGCAAATAGGTAATGGATGATTTCAAAAAAGATTTCTTGCAAATGAATGTATATTTATAGAATGCCCTCTGGCAAAATCTATGTTTAAAAAAGTATTTTGATGCAGAACAAACATAATTTGGTATTTTCTCAGGAATCCTGAAGCATCGAATTTAAATATGAATAAATATCCATATGTTCAAAATCAAACCCATCTCAATATAATTTGAATTTCCATTCGGATATGATCAAAATTGGAAACGTTTCATGTTATCATTGCCTTAAATTTTACTTGGACAAATTATAAATTCAATCAGCTATCTACAAAATTTCCCTCTTCCGTATCATAACTATAAATTTGAAATTCAAATTATGAGCTCACATTCCTTCTCAAAAACAGGGAAAATTATCATATCAGAATTCAGGAATCAGTTTGTTCCATCCAAATTTACGAACTTTGATAAGTTTAGAGTTCGAAATTTTAATTGAAACAAAACTTCTCGTCTCTGACAAATTTAACATGAATTAACAATTAAAAATATTGCTGTAATTTTAATACTGCAAATTGTTCAAGTTGTAATGAACAATTAATTAAAATTAATAGTTTCCATTTCCATGTTTCCTTTTCCACATTTTTAAATGTGGAGAAGGATTGAGAAACTTTTTCATTTGCAATAATTAGTCGATATTCTCATTAAGTTGTTACAATGCGTAATTAAAATTAATTATTTGGAAAAGTTTAATACGAAACTCATTGAACTATAAAACCAATTTTACAACTTTTGTTCAGCAATTGGTTTTCAAAAGAAAGAATTATGCAAATTTTATATTAAAAATTGATTCAATTACTGACTTTCGAAAAAAGTAAAACTTTGGGCTTAAACTTCAGTACATAAGTTAGTATTTTGTATATATCGGTCAAATTACCTCCGGAATAACGCTATAAGGACATCCTTATCCTTTTCATGAAACTTTTCAGGTCTAGTTGGAACATTGACCGCCATATATTCTTGATAACTCCGCGGGTCTTTATCCGGGCTCCATACACTACACTTATAGGGGCCCGGGCAATTTGCATAAAATTGACTCTAGATGGTTTACACTCATAAAGCGGATTTTATTAACGGGTGCCCGAATAAATTTAAATCATCCTGACCCTACACAAAAGCAATATATGGGATCCGGGCAAAGACCAGGGCGCCCGTTTGGGTGGCGCAGTCTTAATAACTTTGACGTCATGGAAAAAGGATAAAAGAGTTTAATTACAAGATAATGCCGCTTTAACATGATGAACTCTTAATACCCGCCTAATAGCCGATGTGTTAATGCATCCGTATGCCTCCTCGGAGGCCATGGGTTTGATCCCTGGGAGGGTAGGATTGACTGGGTCCTTTTTCATCTGGTCTAGGTGCTATTATTTGACTAATAATACACTGAAACAAATAGTCATGAAAAGTCTAAGCCCGTTGGTTGAGGTTAAGACTCCTCATGTTACTTACAGGAATTGAAAGGGAAATAATATAGCATTGAAAAGTTTCATAGAATTTAGTGGTCGCTTGTACGGAATATACTGTGTTCTATTTTAAAATTCACATCGTCCATATTAAATCGTTACATATTAGGTTTAAAAAAATCATTAATTTTAGCCCAGCACTGCAATAAATGTATCCGTTGCACGGGCCCTGTTTTCGAATAAGCAAGTTTCAATCAAACCGTTGTTAACCCAAAAACTGCAGTAAATAGTCACTTTCACAGAAAGGCTTTTAAATAGCTATTTTTAAGTTTTATGACCACAAATTTTAACGGCTCTGCTTATGAACATAGTTTCCGAGTTGAAAATGGACCACATAACTGAAAAAAATGCTAATGCAAGCCTTATCCAGGAGTGTAGTTGCTTAAAGTGTTATATTGTGCAAAACCTTCACTAATGTGCTTTAAGATTCACCTATTGAAATAGCTTCAGATTTATATATCTCTTTTTATAATAATAATTCAAATGTTGGGTTAATTTTGGGAAACTATTTATTTAATAAAATATTTTTAATTTATTTTTATTTCAATGTAATTTCAATTGGGTTTTAAATTAAAAGAGGCACTGTGAAAGCACGGATAATACGGACAAAAGGTCTATGAACGGATCGGCAGCAGAAAAATAAATTGGAAACCAATCGTTTGTTCGTGCGCTTCATGGCCAAAACCTCTTTTTGCATGTTTGAGGTGTTCAGCCATATGACGATGCTGCATAAGTTTACACGATTTTCTGTTCTAAAATTTTTTGGTTATCAATAAAATTCTCACTACATATATCGTATACTATATAATCGCCTGATAGATTGTTTAGTTAGTCTCGTTTTTGCATCCATTTTTTACGACAGAAATTTTGTTTCCGTCTTTTGTTTTCTGTCAATGAAGGTTTTTATAGCACAAGTGGTTTAAAGAACTCTTTAAAGCACTAGTTTTTTTTCTTTATTATTAAAGTGTGACCTCCGTGAAAGAGTCCAAATTTATATGGATGTCAATTTCGTTGGGTATTATTTAACTAAATTTTTGGATTATTACACAACAAAACGGTTTATTTAAACCTAAATATAATGTTGTAAAAGAGATGCACATATCGGATTTCGCTTTCAAACAAAACATCACAGATTGTGAAATTGTTTCATTTTAAATTTAACGTATTAATTGAAAGATCAATTGATATTTCCTATGTGCGAGTAAGAGAAACAAGTTATAGCTTATCTTCCCATGGAATAAGAAAAGTAAAGATAAACAATGTAAGGAAGACAACAAATAAAAAACAAAATTTAATTAGATTTAAAAAAACGCACATTTGTGCGATCGTATTATTATTATTAGATTTTGACAGATAGAAATGACACAAACAAATCTGTAAAGAGATATATTGTGTTTAAATTTGAAGATCCAGCTTCTTTTGGGATATCAGAGATATCAAGGATAAACGGGTGCGGCTATAACCTCAATTCACACTGTATTTATTAATATTTTAATCTTATTCTTAATTTATGAGAAATATAAAATGTTGGTGAAACCTTATAACTTAAGTTGCACAAAAAATTGTAGAATGTAAATGATTTTTAATTAATTAATTATCAATTTTTCAAGAAAAAAATTCATTAAAATTCAGTTTGATTCTCCGAAATACATTAAACCTCTTCATCTTCCGGANTATTTTAATCTTATTCTTAATTTATGAGAAATATAAAATGTTGGTGAAACCTTATAACTTAAGTTGCACAAAAAATTGTAGAATGTAAATGATTTTTAATTAATTAATTATCAATTTTTCAAGAAAAAAATTCATTAAAATTCAGTTTGATTCTCCGAAATACATTAAACCTCTTCATCTTCCGGAATAAGACCAATAAAGCGCTTATCTCTATAAGTTTAAATTTAATAAATACGAAAATTATGAGAACGTGATCAGAATACCAAGCAAAATCGATGTGGAATTGAAGGAAGATAAAAACGCCGGAAAATCCTTAAAGTTTGCCTGAATTGCTCCAATTTAAACATCTATTCAAATTCCTTTGATTCAATTACTTGTACATGATATCTTGTGAAATGACATTATTTAATTAAATTGAATTGGGGAGAATATTTTAAATTTTTAGTCATAATGAAATTCAATTAATTAAAATATCCAGTAGAGACACACCTGGAGAAAATGCTTTGTTGTGGTTTAAGACCATATTTTACGTCTAACATCTGCCCTATTTACCCCGAAATAGAATGTTTCATCTATTGACAACTGTAATGATGTGCTAAGAGGAAGAAGCACCGAATCTAGGCCAAGTTTCTTCCTACTTTCTATGTACATTTATTTAATACTGTCGTCACAAATCATTTTGCAAATAATTTCATCGTACCATATGGTCGTTTTGCAATAATACGCAATTTATATTCCCTTATTCGTATTGGAAGATTGCTGATTAGGTGGTTAGTATGATGACTAATAAATTTCTAGGAATGATAATACAAATTGCAGATTTAAAGCTCTTGAAAAGTGTACAGCAAAATTCAATTTATTAAACTGTAATTATTTTTTAAAAACTCATTACAATTTTTCGAATAGTATTTGTATACCAATTCTAATGAATTTTAATTAAAATTTAGTGAATGAAAAATCATTTATTTTTAACAAATACTGTAATAATTTTGTATATTGATCCAGCATTTAACAAAAATGAATTTATAAATGATAATTTCAAAACGGATTAAAAATTTCTTTTATTAACATGTTAAATGGTGTTGTCTGACACGCTTATTTGTCAAAATTAATTAATGGTTATATTTTCGTTAATTAATAAAGAGTTAAATTGAAACGATATCATGAGCAAAACCATTTGCTTAATAATTATGTTTTCATTATCGATTTTGTATAAAGAAGTCAAAATTAATAATAGTTTTCACAATAGATTGGCTACGGTAAACCTTTCTTCTTTATGCCATATATAATTTAAGTCTGACACTTTTCATAATAGATCTATTTCATTCATATAGAAAGTTAGTTTTAAGGATAATTAAATAATTTATTAGATTTAAATTATATGAAAAGCAATAAATTTAAATTTATTTGAGAATATAATATTCAATTTTTATAATACTGCGAATTTGGTGCTTATTAATGAATGGATACAAATGAAAGTTGTGAATTGGAGGGTCTTTTTCGTAAGTGTATTCTGTTTCGGTTGCCAAAACTAGTTAATAAATAGACTCTTTATACATACAACAAATCACATCATAACAAACAATGATTCACAAACACGATATTCATTTGTGAAAAAATGGCAAATGAAAAGTTAGTGCATTTGAAAAAATTTGATTACATTGTGGTGTACGAACCACCCACTAACCGTAAGCCTGTCTTTAAAATGTACCGTGTAGTCACTTACAATAATAAACATTGATATCAGTAATTGGTAAGTAATTAGTGATCAGGAGGCTGGACCATCAAAAACGAACATCAACAACGCAGGTGTGGACATGATACCTTAACACTAAGCCTATTGTTTAAACAAAGACTAGTTGTGGAAGAAAAATAATTAATTACTTTTATTTAATGCTTTAACTGACAATTCATAGTAAATGTGGACATTACTTATTGTTCAGATTATTAAAATTTAGCCTCTCCTGTAAAGGGACCAGACGTTTACTGCCTGAGCGTACGGAACTGAATGATGGGTCTAATTGCACTTTTACCCCAACCGATTCTACTCTATTCCTTACACCATGAAAGAAACTGTTTAGCAAGAAATTTGTTGTAAATTAAGGAATTTATAGTATAATAATTAGCTTTTTTACTGCATATGATATTCAAACGAAGGATTACCAGTGAAGGGAATAAAAATCCTCATAACATGTTGTCAGGAGTGCTAAAGTCTATAAATAGCGCGTCATTTAAAGTAACTGTTCATATTACTAACATTAAACCTATCCGGCAAAGTAATCAAACCTATACTGCCCTAGTGTGCAGTGCTGAACAGCGGGTCTAATATCACTTTTCCTACCCCATCAAAAGGCTCCTCAGATTAGTCTAAGAATTTTCTATATCGATAGTAATAAGTTAGTTAGAATTAGAAGCGGTGTTATACAGAGATAGCTAGGTCAAATTACATGGTGGGGTGTATGGCTGTCCTTCATAAACCTACACCTGGACTATTATATTATTCATTTATCGAAGCTAAGTAATAATTTATTTATCATAATTAAGTATNCAAAGTAATCAAACCTATACTGCCCTAGTGTGCAGTGCTGAACAGCGGGTCTAATATCACTTTTCCTACCCCATCAAAAGGCTCCTCAGATTAGTCTAAGAATTTTCTATATCGATAGTAATAAGTTAGTTAGAATTAGAAGCGGTGTTATACAGAGATAGCTAGGTCAAATTACATGGTGGGGTGTATGGCTGTCCTTCATAAACCTACACCTGGACTATTATATTATTCATTTATCGAAGCTAAGTAATAATTTATTTATCATAATTAAGTATTTATTAATTAATCATTTATCCAATACTGCCAAATAAGTGTGTAATTTTTGCTCTTAATAAGGGCTTAAAGTTACATAATTTATAAATCAAATATTAACCAAATATGAATAAGGGCTATAATCGCCGAGCTGGTTCTACGCCAACCCACCATATCATACCATTTACTTTCTACCTGAATTAAGGCTATAATCCTCTAGCGGATTCTTCGCCAACTAACCTATAATCTATAAAATACTTAATAGCATTACACATTTGTTTTTATTTTATAATAAAAAAAAATTGTTTCTTAGCAAACGAAAAAAATAAATAATCGACATGATTTTAATTATTATTTTATTCCCAATGACTAATATTGTTCATTTTTAGGTTAATATTGAAACTGTCATGGTCAAAATTCAAGTTAACTTTAAGCTTTGCAAATTTCGGCTTGAGTTTAATTACACTTCTATTCAATCGATTCATTATTTCTAAGAAATCATTAACTCATTGCAATAAATGATTGGGGCCTCAATCAAATTGTACATTTAACAATTAAGATAATATTTCCCAGAATTATCTATCTCCACTTAATTTTTCATTAACATGGGATTATTATTAAATTAAATATAGATTCATTTGATGTTGTTTTTATTTCGTTTATCGAACTTATTATTTAAAGGACAACATTCCTTTCTTTCAAATAAAACCCAAAAACCTTGAAGTGGATGACTTGAATGGAATCTCTTACGGTCAATGATTTTTAGTTAATTTCTTAATCTCGGTGGAATTATTATTTCCTATAAAAATATGAAATAATATATGACTTCCGATTAATTTTCGATGAGAGGATGGATAGTACCGATATTAATCTGCCCTTTCCAATTTCATAGCGTTAATTACAAGCTATATAACTCATTTTCTGGTTTACACTTGGACTTTTTTATGACAGAAACAGATGGGTCCCTAATTGGTTCCCCAATCCAAAGGGAGAGCAGGAGAGTGAGACGACAAATTGGATATTGGAATACTGCAGAGGAACGTGGCATCGTAAATCATATTTCTGCCCAGTTCAATCACCAGCTTGATCAAAGGCTTTTGTCTTTCGATGGAACGTTCGTTTTTTTTAAATCAGTTGTCGGGTGCGAAGGTAATTAAACTCATGTGATATAAAAAGCAAATTACAGTTTTTCTGTATTTTAATTCCAAAAAACATATTAATTTTATATTACGTGCTTATATGGAGGTTGTTAAAAAAGATAATCCCAACCAGTTTTAAATTAAATGTTGATTTCTTTTAACAATCTATATATGCTTGTTGCAAATTTGTGAAATATTTTATAATCTACCCAAAATCATAATATATTTATTTCAAATCTCTTTTGTTCAAATACCAAAGAACAAATACATGTTCCTGGGAGATACGACCCTTTTATCTGTACTATTTTGACTATTCTATAAATAAAATCTAAAATTTTAACGAAAAACTTACAGGATTCAAAATCTGCACTTGGATTCTAGTTGTAAAATATTAAATTACCCTAATTTCCTAAAAACCTCCTTTAAAATCTAACATATTTGTATTTGCAAATACCAAAAGGCAAATAGATGTACATGAGAAATGAGATACCTTGATCTAAACTATTTTTACTATTTTCACTATTCTATAAAGTCAATGAGTTTTTTATTGAAAAAATCTCAATTTCGATTCTAATTTAAGAAGGGTCATGAGAAAAGCACGATGTCAGATAAAAATAGGTGAGAGAAATTGAAGGTACACATAAAAATGACACACCATATGTATGTTTGTCGTATTGTGTATGGGATATTTAATAAAATGATGAAATGACGCCATCAAATCTTATTTGAGTTTCAAAGTGCAATTTCATTTCTGAATGAGCAAATTATAAAATATTAATTATTTTTTCAATTTTAATATCCCAACGAGGACTATTCCTTTCAATAAAAAGAATAAATATTTCCACTACATTCCAGTAAGGAACTTGGGGTAGTCTCAAAACCAGCCAATGTGTTTTAAAGTTCTTGTGACTGTTTGTTTTTCAGTGAATTAGTAGTCTCTTAAAATCACCTAGACCGGAATATTATTTCGCAATGTTGTTAATACGAGTATTTGCGCTGAAAAATCTAATTTAAAGACAAAGATAAATCCTTAATGGATAAAATAAGCACCAGGATAATATGTATGTATGTTCAATTGAACAAAATGTAAATAAAACCTTACGTCGCTGGAGAAAATTCTGAGGGACCTGGCATTAAGACGCATGGACTGAATGCGTTCTAATTTTGGCAGGATAGCCAAAGCCATAAGGAAATACTTATTTCATTGCAAGAAGTTTTTGGACGAAAACCCTTAAAAACTTACTGCTTTGTTTTTTAGTATCCATTTTAATTATGCATTAAAATTAAATTTAAATATATAACATAGTAGAGCAGTGTACAGACAATAATAATAATTTTTTCTCAAAAACTATAAAACTTTCAACAAACTGATAAGTAAATGGAAAAAAATGTGTTATATCTTATTTAACACATATTGAAAGATTTTCTCTTTTTTGGTTTAGGGTTAAATTAAGATTTCTTATTGTTGGGTTTAAGGTGGGACCGCCATCAATGTCATTTATTTTCACTTATTGCCCATCAACTTTTGATTCCATCATTTGAAAAAAAATTGTTGAACCATCCATTTCTGTTGGTCATCATTATGATTCGCATGAGTTGTCCATTCTGTTCCAATTCTGTGTGTTGGACAATATGAAGTTGACCGAACTTTAAGGTTCGACTACCTCTATTGAAGTTTCTCTCTTTCTCTCTCTGCATTGAATCTCCAACATCTCTCTGAACATCATATGTCTGGGAGTATCTTCCTAATCAAAGAAGCTGCATCTATATTTTCCCTTCAAATTATATATTTTTAGGAATCTGTTCTAATCAATTCTATTGAAGGTCATGTTCAAGTATTCTCCAAAAAAAATCCATTGTGGAATTTCCTCAATATTTATTGCAATCTGTTGGGAATAGTTGTGCAACTGACGGCAAAAAAGGGACAAAGTGAGAGAGCGAGTGAAAGAGAACTGATCTGGTACGGACAATTCATGGCCAAAAACCCGAAAAGTTGAATCAAACAAAAATAAACGCGATTCGAGGCACACACAAATTCTGTATCCGATTGCGATAAATTTAATCGAATTATTATTACTGCATGAAGCCATAAGCAATAAAACAAATTTATGACCGGTCCTGTTTATTCCAATCCGTCATATCGTTTTATGTCTGTTTCTAGTGTCGAGATATCGTTTAATTGGTTTTTGGTGACGTCTGAATAATTGATTTGTCGAATTCGGAAGCGATAACCAACGGAAACAAACAAGAAACATGTAAAAGTTGTCATTTTTGCCATAAAAATTTCCATTTTTATTGGATTATTAAAAAGAATGCGTCTTCCAAAACTATAAAAGTGCAGAGTCCAATAATTTGATTTTATATTATAATTTTCTGTGATTTAATTACGTAATTATTTACATTTGTTTCAACATTATTCTTATTTATTGGTATTTTATACGAATAAATTTTCCAAAGCTATGAAAATACTGAAATAATTCGAATTAATTCCACTGTTTTAATAGTATATTTCGATACAATTGATGAAATAGAGGTTATTACAGCACGAATTTACCATGTTTAACTCGCTGCGATAGTCAAAATAGGTAAATGAGTGCTGTAATAACCGATTCCGATAATTTAGTATAAAAACCGTTCCAAGCGGCTTTTTTCAAATTGTGGACACATTGTGTACAAATAAGACAGTGTGTTTATTAGAGTGAGATGAGAATATTCCTAACAAAATGGTTTTGATAACAATATGAGTTTTGATTAAATTGGTGACAGCTTATGTAAAATTAAAATGAATTATTTCATCACTCCGTACAAAAAAGTAAACCGTTACGTGAAGAAAAGCCTACTTTTCGATACGGAATTGCACAAAGGCATTTATACACCTACGGGAAAATCAATAGCATAGCACAAATTCTCTTTTTCCGTTAATTATATATTTACTGTTTTGAAATGCCCTCGGAGAATATGTTACGAAAATGGAGCTTTAAGAGAATCTTTATAATTCATTTAAGTGAAAAAGTGTCTTTCACAGCAGAGGCAAACTGCAATTTTAAAACTCGCGCAGTAAAATGGTACACCGATGGTTTCAAAACATCTCATGGAACAGGGGCTGATTTAACAGGACCTATCTCGATATCAATGGGACAATACCCAGACATCTTTCAGGCAGAGCTGCTAACCATTGATTAATGCACTCAAATAAATCTGAACAGAGGATATGACAACGTTGAGATAAAGATTTAAAAAAAAGAAAGACTGTATACAATACAATCTTAGTTAGGCCAATACTAACCTACGGATTTCCAGTAAAGTTCTTTGTTTCCCCTTAGGAATATAAGAAAATCATTTCGTTTGAGAAAATGGCTCTCAGGCACGGGCTCCGCAGGAAAAGTATTATTATTAGCGACCGTCAGAATAGAGCCAATTAATGATGTAGGGGAAGTATGTACAAAATGTCAACTGTAATAGAGTAAACCTATACTGAATTCCTTGCCATACAAACATGAATCGTAGGAACCGAAAAGGCTGGCGAGTTCGCCTAAACGAGCTCAAAGGAGAAAGCCGTTAATTGAACAGATTTAAAATGTGCCGAGAATGGGCAAAATTACCAGTATGTGTATAGATGTGTATAGTATGTGCGATAGAAATGAATTTGGATTAAAAATAATCCAAATTCAAATTTTTGTGTTTAAAACTACACACAGTCTTGCATAAAACACGGTCGATAAGCATTTTTTATTTCCATGAACCTTCTATAATATAAAACACTCATTACATTTCAAAGGAACCAAACGTTAAATAATGCTTAATCTATTGACCTAATTGTTTAAATAGCTATTACTCGTGTAACTTAATAAAATGTAAATTAATCATCTAATTATTCATAGCAATTTTTTTTATCAATAATGGAAACTGCGTATTTTTAGCAAAAACTCTTAAGGCAACAAACGAGCTGTTTTCTGGAGAATTCCATGAACTCATTAATAAATAATTCTCCTCTTTGAGAGAAATAATCATTGTTTTAAATTGTAACTGAATCGCCTTAGGGTTGGTATTTTTTCAGGAGATTTCAAGGCTCATTTTGTCGGATTCTACAAGTGGCAAGGCGAAATCGTTAAAGCTTTTGACACAGATGAACCGATAAAGATAAGGATTAAATAGCATTCCTCTTTACACTTTTTTACAGAATTGATCTCTTTTAGGAATTTTTTCCAAAGGCATTGACATTAAAGAGTAATTCAATGTATCGAGTGATAATACTTTGGGATTTCTAGACGACGAAGGAAAATTGAGGAAAAGATAAATGATGAAGTATTATTTTACTTTGTTGTACAAAGTTGTTTCACATTCAATCAGGATAATTTGTCTCAATTAGTTGGGTTTTCTTCCTTGTTTCTTTAAGTTTCCACTTCTATTCTTTTGATTTTAAAGACAATAGTACTTTCTTTATAGTATCAAATAAGCTTTTACTTAATTCAAGAATTTTCATGGGTCTACAAAACAGACCCCTTTTAAGGGGTAACTTTTTGATTAGATTTTTGAATTTTTATTTACATTTCAGCACAAGAATCCTTTTAAACATCATCAACGGTTTCTTTTATTGTCCTCCATGAACTACCTCCCAAAACCAATGTTCAAATGTTCGAGTGGTATCTTTAACTCGCGATTTACGAAAAATTATCCAGTAGTTGTTTCATAGATGCTGGGTCAGCGATCGTGTTTTAGGTCGTATTTTGTTAAATATACCAACATCGTTATCTTCTTATTTTGTGTTGGTATGAATAGTAATTTGTTCAAAATCTTTAAATTGTTTCTTATTGTATAGAAAATCTTTATTCATAAATTTATTTATGCATTTTTGTAGCTAAAAATTGATATTATGAAACTCAAATTTGCTCTGTCAAAGTCTTTATTATAGCACAAGTGCTCTAAAGAAATCTTCAAGACGCTAGTGCTTATTTTTATTATTAAAGTGTGACTTCCGTGAAAAAAATCCATCAAATTTACATGGCGTGGCTTACCTGTAATTTGCCAATATTAACGATTTTTTACAAATAAACCACATATCGGAAAACTTAGAACATCGCCTTGCGGCTATGAGTAAGAGATGGATGCAAAATACTTCAAAAATTTAAATTTAGAGCCGATTAACTAATTTTTTAATAATACGATTATTTTTTTTAATTTTTGTATTAATTTTTTTTAAAACGCATAAAGTATTGTATAAAACACGGTCGATAAACATTATTAAACACTCGGGTTTTCTTTAAGGCACTCGCTGCGCTCGTTGCTTAAAACTACCCTTTTGTTTAATAATTCCCTATCTAATCGACCTAGTTGTATAAATTACTATTAAGCATACCAATTATTCTTAATATAAATAATTCTTTACTTCGACAGTTTCGAGAACTTTGAAATGAAATTACCATTCAAATTTGATTTCCAAAACTACTATTCTTAATATAAATTGTGGAATTACACAAACTTATTAATGAAAGCCAAAAACAGCTTCATCAGATTCATTTAGAATTTATTGTGTGGGGGCTTATTAATTTCTATTGATGAGTTAAACGAAACAAGAAGGTATAAAAGATTAAACTGTCATTTTCAATCATATTAATAAAAAACGGTATTCAAAACTTAACAACGTTTCATGTATGACCTATTATAATTAAGGCTTTGTTCAGTTTGAATATGTATTTAAATTTAGTATGTTTTACAATATCTGATAGCTTGCACATGTTCTTATCATGAAGTGTTCACGACATTTTCAATATGCTTGTATCCAGGAAAAGAGGCGTAAACGTTTGATAGGATTATTTTATCTACTGCTCACCTTTGGCATTTCCCATAAATTACTAACCCAAGCTGGGAGTTGTTTTGTTTCATTTCTTTATGATTTATGATTTCGATAAAATCAAATTGATACGTAATAAATTGGAATCAATATTTATTTATATAGAATAAATATTTTATTTTTGTGACAAATAGAGCAGTTAATGGAATATGTCTATAAGAGCATCTCTTCACATTGAAAGTGGAATGTTAAATTGAGTTACTTAAGTATTAGGATATTATCTAGATAATATTTCAATATTAATTCTTTGTAATATTCTCGCAAATAGAATATACGAATACAATATAAGCAATTGACATTTAAACAAATACATAACAAATCACTGTTTTTATCGAAACGAATAATTTAAGATTGATGTAATATAATTTTTATTAAAGTTATTGTGGAATGAACGATAATTAAACACGAGTAAAGTTAGAACGAAATGAGTTTTCTAAAACATACGAAGGTTTGATTATGTGTTTTGCTTACTGGTTTTATTTATTAATTTTACTCGCAAAATATTGAGCAAAGATTACGATGGCAATCCAGTAATTAAATTCAAACCACATACAATTAAAAATAATAAGCCCCCCACCATGAAAAAGAAACGGCAGAATTATGCTGGAGTTGTATTTAAATTTTTATGTAATTCCGTATCGAAAAGTAGTCCCTTTAACTCAGTCAAATTGGTACAGTTACGGGTAACTGTATAGAACGGAGTGCGGTAATATTTCAAAATTTTGCACGCAAATAGTCACCAATTTAATGAAATTACATATTGTTGTCATAACCAAATTTATAATTTTAATATTTGAAAATTGAGTTGTTGTTTCACAATTTGAAAAAAACCATTGTAAACATTTTAGTTAGTAATTAAATTTGCCCTAGTTTCTTCTTCATGGCGATGGCTTAGTATCTGTCAACCGAATATAACTTACGGTCTAAATTTTACGATTTTTCATGGAAATAGAGCACAATGAATTGTATCATTGATATTCACTTGAAACCACTAATCAATTTAACTACTTTTGCAATCCACAACCCACATTTAGAAAAAATATTACTCATGGGCATTTTATGACGATCAATCGCCACTTGATTGTCGAGGCAAAAAGAATATTAAAATATATCTTCTAATTTTTAATGATCTAAAATTATAAATTTTAGTGATTGAATATTTATAAAAAGTTCTTATTTTGTGTATTTACACGATTTGTGATTGGTTGGGACTGTTGAATAATGTATAATTAAACAGGATATAATTATGGAACACTTTCAAGTGTAAGCATTAGCTTCTAAAGTGTTAAGATTTTTCAATTGATTTGTACAAACATATTTATAAGACTTTAAATATGATTTAGTTTTTATACATATTACGTGAATAAAAGAATCATAATTAATGGGGGTATTTAACACATACATTAAATAAACTTCCTTATGCGAAATAGTGACTATTCAAAAGGTTAATAAAAACGTGTAACGAGAAATGGGTGAATAATTGTTTAATGATTTCTCCTTCCCATAAAATAGCTGAAAACTAACAGATTTGATAATTTTTCTGTACTTAAAACTGAACTTAATTTAATGTTATTCTTACATATATTTTCACAGGGCATCATGCTGGTTGATTACATGATAAATGCATAACACGTTTCCAGAATACAATTTAAACCTTTTGATGAAACAAAGCTTCATGGAGCTCAGGAAACATTGTTAGACAAATAACAAGTTCAGTAAGTAAACCTTTTGATTTAATTGATTTTTGTTTTATATTTAAAATTTAATTTTCATCGATTTTTTGTTGTTGCAAAAAATTGAAATAAGTGATTTTTTTAAGTTTACACATATGAAAGCAAATAAAGAAAATATTTGTTAAATTGAACGAAAACAAATATTTTTTAATAATTGTTATTGTGGTTACATAAAAATCCCCTCATCACAAAAGTAATTTTAATTAAAAATTACACCAAAAATAATTTTATACAAATTAAATTAACTCTGAATGTCAAAAGTCATATTTGAAAAACATTGAACGTAAAGATAAGAAGTTCAATTTAATTAGATTTGCTAAAACTTTCGGATATTGCCATTTCTATGAAAATGTCAACTTTTTCATCAAATATAAATCAATAAATATGAATATTCGTTTTTGATGGGTTTTCTATTCAATTAAATATTTTTAATCAAAATATTTTAGGATAAGATGTTTTCAATTTAATAAACATTCACATTCACGAAATCCATTTTAGAAATAAATTTTAAATGAAATTAAAAACAATTAAATTTATTTAGACTGTGTATGATGAAATTATTTAAATATAAGTTTAAGTGAAACGCTTATATTAACGAATTGTAAGGAAAAATACAGTCTCCTCTCGATAATTCGAAATTAGAGGGACGCTTAAAATATTACAAATTGTGGAGAGTTCGAATTATCAAATGGTTCCATTGTATTTTGTAAGAGAAAAAGTACCCGAAATACTGCCACGTCAAATTTGCAACTTCGAATTGTTGAGTGTTTTTGTTAGAATTACCGAGAGGGTAAAATTGTATTGATTTAGTTCGAAATTTGAAGAGATTTTGTATTGAAATCGTGATAACTTTAAATTATTGAATGGTTCGCACTATAGAATATTTGAATTATCGAGAGTTGACTGTAGTTTCTATGTGCCAGGTGTGTAATTATGAAACCGGAATTTGCCCTTAGGTGGCGCTAGATATCGATGCAGTTACCGAATACTGACACATCGCGTCAGCGGTGTCGTGTTATTGTATGAAATGGATATCCGACAAAGATTTCCAACTCACAATAACACGAGTTTCATTCAGTAGCATTAGTTAATTAGAGATAAACATGTCGAGTTTTGTGCCAATAAACCAGGATTCGCGGACAGCAATTTTTGCAAAAACAAAGGAATCGAAAAGTATGAAATTTGGGTAAAAGTTTCTGGTGAACATACTCTATCTAAACAATTAAGCCAGGAGTGGTTTCCATGTTTTTTAAAGTGGTGAGTTTTCTCTTGGAAGACAATAAACGTCGAAAAAAAGGGAAAATTTGGGTTTTGAGAAGTTTCTCGATCAAATGCGTCAAAAATGCAAGAAAACGTAGGTAAA
Source organism: Clogmia albipunctata (assembly GCA_001014945.1). Lineage (NCBI taxonomy): Eukaryota > Metazoa > Arthropoda > Insecta > Diptera > Psychodidae > Clogmia > Clogmia albipunctata. Next base: position 18,928 of record JXOV01001723.1, read on the forward strand.
TGCACTTGGAGACACTGACCAAACCATTTCTCTTCATTTGAATGCAATGAATATGATCCCATCGTAAGCTATTGGGTGCTTGATGAATTTAAGACGTAAAAATTCAACGACATTTTTGGTCACATTTTGCAGAATCCTTAAAAACAGAAACGATCAAATAGAAAGTCCTTTTCTTACGGCTGTACTCCCTATATATTACGCCTTCCGATTATCACATCTCCCTCTGTGTTCTAGCGGTTAGCACCCTAGACATCCTCCTCGAGGTCGTGAGATCAAATCCCGGGCGGATATTTTTCTAGTGCGAAAAAGTTTCCATTTGTGTATATCAATAACATTGCGAA
>JXOV01001723.1:19587-36836 GCA_001014945.1 Clogmia albipunctata
GAGGTTGAGACTACCCCTAGTTCCGTCGAGAATGTCGTGGGAATAGTTTTTTTATTTATTGATTATCACTTGTTTCGATAAATGCAATTTGACGTGGCTGACCAGCACTTCGCCAATTTCGAAAATGGCTCTAATAGTGGTTTTGCTCAAGGGACAAAAAGTTTTTTTTGGAACGGTATCCACAAATTGCCAGAAAGATGCAGAAGAGTTGTGGCTAGAATAAGTTGAATAAGTTACTTCGTATCATATCATTACAATAAACGTGTTTTTAAAAAAAAACTCCGTTTTCATAATTACTGGTAATATCATAATAATCTGGTATATAATATTATAAAAACTATATTATAATACTTTTCGTTTTGCTCTTAAATCCACAAAACCGAATTAATATGTGAATTTGCAAAAAAAAACATTAATTTTCAATTTGCAATTCAATAAAGTGAATTAATTAAAAGATTTGTACCAAAAAACGTTCCCCAGAGCTTATTTATTAAATACAATTAAACCCTGTTGAAAAATCCTAATTTCAGAGCCTTTGTCAACAACGAACAATTGATGTCATACAATATTAATACTGATTTTTGAAGGCTCAATTATAAATAATTCATCAGCCGAACAGAAGGGTTTTTGTATTGTCCTAAGCCGCCATGTAATAAAGCAAGCCTCTTCTCTCGGGGGGCATGAATTAAATTATTCCGATTCACTTACAATTCATTCGCATTCCGTCTGAAATCCACAAGTGGGGCATTGGCAAAAGCGGAACGGAAACTGTTCCAAAGTTTTAATGGAAAACGGAAAGGCCGGAAGCCTTTTCCGATTTAATGGTGTTTATTTTGACACTTTCATTCAGAATCCGTGTCTCGCAATTAAACCGCTTTTAATTTGTTTATAATTATTATTATTTAACTCCTTCCTTTCGCCGAAATAACACCAATTATTATTAATGGTATTGAAATTTAAGCGGAATATTTAACTTTCAACAGCTGCTAATAAACAAGAAAATTATTAACAAATATTAAGGACACTTTTGAAATCAGGTCAATATTTAATACAAGAAAACAGTTGTCATTGAAACCAATTAAAAGTTTTGCTCAACAACAGTAAATTAGAAAAGTGCGCCAAAAGTAATTAACTGAAGGCGAAAAAAGGAACATATTAATTAAATTGTTTTTAATGATCCAAGAAAAATTTGTTTATATTTTACTTTAGAGGTCGTTTAGGTAGCTAATTTAGGTAATGAAAAACAAATCAGATTATTTATTTATGTATGTATAAGTCTCTATATTTTGCAAAGAAAATAAATATGTTCTTATAATATTTGTTTTAAAATGTGAATTCTGTGTATATTTATAAATACATTTTCTTTCACTTTTTAATTATTTGTTTCTAAACTTTTCAATAGTCTAGAAACAACAGAGGGTGTGTTCTTATAGAATTAAAGTATTTTGGCATGTTATAATTGATTAGATATAAAAAGTAAAAGAAAAATTGAAACTATTGTTCGGATTGTTACTTAATTTACGGTAAATTTGGTTGATAAATATTTAATTAAGATTTCATCTAATTGAACAAAAAATATGTTTAAAAATATTTGATTGATTTGAACTAAATCTTGATTCCCCCTTGACCTCCCCTCCCCCATGCAATCTGCCATGGCGGATACTGTCTTATTTACGTAGCCAGTAGACATTCTACAGTGGACGCCGCTTATTAGGACCACTCTGGGACCGGCATAATTTGGTCCTATTAACCGATTGGTCCTTTTAAGCGATTGGTCAATAATAGCTAGAATTTGAACTATAAGTAAAGATTTTTGAATATGTATGAGTATGTACCTATGTATATACATTCATATGTGCTTGGAAAAGTGTATTTATTAAATAATAATTCTTCGATATGTGTTTATCTTGTAAAATTTAAAAATAATTCATCGTCAATGACGTGTACATGCATTGTGTCTTATCAACAAAGCAAATTTGTGCGTTAATTCTCAAACGGTAACAACGAACTATAAGAAACGTAAATAAGAAAACGGAATGAATTAAACAATCTATTTGACAATTAAATATGATTCTGTATGTAGTGATGAATATATTGATTACCAAAAAATTTACAACAGATAAACGTGTAAACTATTACGGTGTCATCAAATTGACGAACACAAACATGTGAGGATACCATTTTTTGCGGTTTTTCCTACTCTTTTCACTATTTCAGTCAATTAAATAACCAACCCTTTCAACCCGGCTACATACGATGTACCACTAAAATTTGAAAGCCCATAAATATTTATTTGTTACTAGATAGCATTCAAACTTGAACCAGTTCGCCCATTTTACTTTACTTCTACAGAGTAAGCTCCAAACCAAAACGATCGTTCTGTTGTTTCCCGTCAAATTGGAAACAAATGTCAAAAAGTGAGTGTGTTTCGTCTAAATACAATATTTTTTTCTGTTTTTTCTTGAATATTAAGTCACAAAAATGTGTGCAATTCATATATCTTATTGATGAAATATTTATAAAGTGATATATAATGAAAGGTAACCGAAACAACAGATATTTTATTTAAATATTTTACAAAATATGTAAGTGGTACAGGATAGTCCGTCCTCAAATCTACCAAAATTTCTCCTTATTGTAGTAAACAATGGAATCTCAAGAACCCGGACTGGTATATATGTTGTACCACTCCGTGTGTCCTTACGAAAGGATATTATAATAAAGTCCCTGCATGATAATCAACCACAAATTTTATTTTAGCATTTATGGTTTAGAGCCGGGTCGAAAGGGTTAAATGCATTGTGAAAATAAATTAAAGTTATAACTAAAAAGAAAGTTGCATCAAGTTTCAACAAAATCAGTAATCAATAAATTAGAAACATAATAAACGATAAAATATTGTTATGTTATTGGTTGGTGTAGGCGCTCGGTGATTATAGCCCTTATTTATATATAAATATATGAATAAGATCCAGATGTATGAAAACGTGTGTATGATGGTCATTTATACGCCCACGTAATTGTTGTAGCTCTCCCTGCCTAACAGCATTTCTGGCCGTAACTAATTTAGTGCTATGGTTAAACCCTTTTAATAAAATAATTCGTTTAAACGTTCTTAAGAAGGATTATGTTGTAATAAGAAACAAGTGTTCATAGGACTCGCCATTAGGCACTGCACACTAGGGCAGTGTAGGTCTGGGCACTTTAGTTGGTGTTAGTTATATGTACAGTTAGTTTGAGGTGTCAGCTTATTTCGTTATATCTAGACCATGTACAAAAGTTATGAGGGTGTTTCCCCCTGCACATGTACTGTTTTTTTTAAACACTTTAATATATACTATACAACTCCTCATTTCATATCTTACCAATTCTACCTAAAAACTTGAATGTACATTTTTTATTTACCTCATAGTCAAACAAATTCTGTCCCATTATAAGAAATTGGTTTGTTATTAATTATTAGATAAACTTACTCTTTGTATCACCTAAAGGATAAAATAATAATTCAGCACACCAGAACAGTATAAGTTTGGGTGTTTTATAGGAGAATTTTTTTTTTAAATTGATAAAAAATTTATAGAAAATCTATTAAATAACAATATTTAATTTTTAAAATTAATAACTACATTAATTTCGGAATTTTATAACACAATTAATATTTTTACTTTTGAAACGTATGATATTTAGGTAAATTAATCTAAAATATAACCTTCTAAACAAATTCAATTCTACACATAAAGAATTATATTTATTTAAGGCTACTTTTAAGAGATTAATTCTGACACCCCATATAGGAAATAAACAATTCCAAAGTGTCTCACGCAATAACAAACAAACCTACATTTATATTCTATTACCATTTACAATTGGTGTAATACGGACTTAACCTAGATAATCCTGATAATTGGCGCTTACCTTGGAAAATACACTTATTGTTATAAAAATTAGCATAATCTAGAAATGGGACCATTAAAGCCAAGTATTAAATGCTTGTTATTATCAGATCTTTGTCAACACTGAAAAGTTGAAAGAAAACTCTCAAACTTTCCTGAAGTTTGGAGAAGTTTTAAAAATTTAAGAATATTTTGTTGTCAAGTATGAACTTTTATCAAACTTTAATAGAATTTTAGCTAATATTTCATCTAAGGATTCGAAGTATCATTTAGAAACTTCAATAGAGACAAAGTTAGTTATTTTAGGAATTTGATCAGACATCAATTGTTTCATAGCCAGGCTTTAAGGATTTTTCAAGTTTCAAATTAACCAAAGGGTAATAAAAAGCAATTGGAAAATTATTGTAAATTAAATTATGTTTTATGATGATGTAAAAGTATTATACCTTTGTTTTATGATCCATTAAATATGTCAATGAAATTTTGCCGTAAACGATTTTATGATTTAAATTCCACATATGTAGGTAATGCAAGCTTTATTTAGATCATATTTTGCTTAAAATTTTTATTATGATATAAATAGCACAATATGTGATATTTTTAGAATTTAATTCATTATATGGAAATATTGGGAATTAGGTTTATCATCACTTTTATTGGTCTTAAACAATAAAAAACATAAAAAGTGGCATTAGATTATCACTCTAATTTTGTTTTCAATTTACAAATGGCAACATACTCGTACAACTTACGTATTTTATTGTTACATTATGTATTGGTTCGTCCTATATGAAACTTTTCACCAGGAGCCCAAATTTTTAAGCAACTTTTTGTTTTTCAATAATTTTAATTAAAACAAACTACATTTAAAACTATGTATTTCTCTTTATAAGTAGTAAGTTATATGTTTAAATATCTATAGTGGAATTACTGATAAATTAAATAAATTTTCCTTTTGATTCCTGTAAGGAACGTGGGGAATCTCAACCTCAATCAACGGGTTTTGACTTATCATTCACTTTTTATATGTTTTCAGCGTCAATTAAAACACCTGGACTGGTTGTAAGCGGATCCACTAGACTATACAGTCGGATGACATTTAATGGTTGAGTAAATTTCCAAGTGATTTTAATTCTTCATAATTTTAAAATGAACATCATTAATTTATGTCTAAAATAAATAATTATTTCTGTTGAAAAAATGGTATAGGTAATCAAATAATAATCTGTAAGAAAATCTTGTGGTTTTGACTATACAACTGGAAGAAATATTCCTAAATATTTCATTATTTGAAATGTTTATCATATTCGTAGTTTTATTGTTTGTGTATTTACAGTTCTTGCAATTTACTTTTACCTAAATATTAAAGCGTGCTCATAAACTACTTTCAAATTCTCAGTGCGTTGATTGAAAATTAAATAAACATCAATACAGGATCTTAAACAAGAGCCCCCTACGAGTAAAATGATTTTCAATTTACCCTTTCAAAAGTTTCATTCAATTGTATTATATAGTAGGTTTAACCGAACTTCCAGGCAACCTTGTCCTGTATTATTCGTATAGATTTCATTGTAACGGATATAATTCGTTCATTTTAAGTACTTATGAAATTATGGTTAATTACTTATAGGAAAATTTTTTAATAGTTCAATGTGAATCAAATTGAAATATGTATTTTAAAACTAAATTTATAATTTTGCTACTCCATGTAGAAGAAACAAGGGCCCTGTTTCATATAAATTAGTAGGGCTACATATAAAAACCAACGGAAAATCAGTTTGCCCTACTTCCATTCCTTTCTTTTTTAAATGTGTTTATAACAGGAAAATCTATACAAATTTCGTAGTCCAATCCATAATCAATCTTAGTAACGAACTTGTTTCATTCACAAATTTGACAATTTGCATACATTTGTTAACAACAAAATGTCGTTTTATAAGGTAATTTAATTTTCAAATTGAAATTTTGTCTTTAAAATACGATTAAAACAGGTTGCTGAAGATGTGTCCTTATAATAAAATAAAGGCATTTATCAGATTTTCTAGAGATCCTTCTTAAAAACAAAAATTTTAATTTATTGTATTTGGTCGTGCAAAATTATAATTTAAATTTCAGTTGTTCAGATTTTTTCACAAATAACTTTCTCGTATGTGTGATTTGAAAATAATAATCAGTACCTTAGCGACATTGAGATCCTTATAAATGACTTAAGTCAGATGTCGCTGAAGATAGGACTCAATATCAATTATGGAAAAAAGAAAAATGCTGTCCAATGTTCAAGGAGCATCAGTTAAAACTGAAAACAGTAGTATCGTCCACTTCGTTAACGACTACATTTATGTGGGACAAAATATGCCTTTTAATACAATTGAAGACGAAGTTTCATACGGATAAGACTCTTGGGTAGCATTTGGCGAACTGCATAATGTGTTTGGTCCCCATTCAAATATTCCACAACACCTCAAACCAAGAGTAAATAATCAATGTGTTTACCTGTCTTGACTTATAGGTGTGAAACATTGTTTTTAAAGAAAAAGGCAATCCAGACAATTGCCGTAAATTAAAGGCATATGGAGAAAAAATGATTGGGGTACGCCTAATTCACAGAATGACAAATACAGAGCTCAGGAATAGAACTAAAATCGAAGACGCTGTGATCAGAATCAAACTTTTAAAATTCCAACGGGCTGGCCATGTGGCAAAAGGAAGCAATTGGACAAATCTGGTACATTAGTGGTTTCCCAGAACTAAAGTCCGTGCAAGAGGAAAACCAACGGAAAGATGGGATGACGACCTGAGCAGATGTTTCGGAGCTACATGGCGAAGATTGACGACAGACAGAGAAACATGGAAAAGAGAGGCCTTTTGTTCAGGAGTGGACATACCCATAGGCTAACGAAGATGAACAAGAAAATCTGTTAATTTAATAAGATGTATCAATAGAACTGATTAAAGCTTCAGTTACTTTAGAAATAAAATTGTGTACGATATATATTGAGAATTTTGTATAGAAATGTTATGAACAATTGGATTTTTAGCTCTTTTCTGTGGTTGGAATTGGAAGAGATTTAAAAAGCATGGTCAATAGTATAAGTCAATGCAGTGTGTTTAATAATGCGTAACAACTGCATTCTTTACAACGCTTTATGCAAACTTAAAACAAATTCAATTCAAATTTTGGACATTTTTAAAAATATTATTGTGCTCTTTTAATCATAACATGAGTATATAATAGTTATTTATACAACAAGGTCGATAAGATAGGGCATTATTAAACACAAGGGATGGTTTAAGCCACGAGCGTAGCGAGTGCCTTAAAGAAGACCCTCGTGTTTAAAAATGCTTATCGACCGTGTTTTTTTACAAAATTGTATGCATTTTTAAATAAATTAACACAAAAATTAAAGAAACACATTCATTGTCTTAACATCAAATATAAATTGTCTTCCTTACATTGTTTTCGTTTCCTTTTCTAATTCTAAGAGAAAATGCAGAAAGCAATATCTTGCTTCTCTTTCTTTCACATAGGAAATATTATTCGTCAATGGATTGCTTTAAATTTAAAAGGACGGAAAACAGTTTATTTTTGCTAATAACGACTTTGATAGAACAAATTTGAGTGTCATAATATCAATTTTAAGCTACAAAAATGCATAAAGGTTATTATATCACGTATTCACCATGTATTATGACAAGTGCAGCGATTTAAAATCGGTAAATTAATGCCGATTACACATATGTGTCGAACGTTATTTTTGAAATTCTGAAAAAAATACAGATTAATTGATAATTAAAAATAAAAACCCTTCGCAGCGTTTTTTTTTCAAATTGTGGACACAATGTGTACAAGTAAGACAATGTGTTTATTAGAGTGAGATGAGAATACTCAAAACGAAATGGTTTTTACAACAATATGTAATTTTATTAAATTGGTGAGTACAGGGAACACAATTCATTGACGAGAATCTGAAATTTTGAAAGATGACATTCTTTCCTATGTAAAAGTAAAAATAATCAAAATTTTGTATATCTCGGAAAATTTTTGGAAAAACAATCAATGTCAAGAGAACCCAAAATTAGGGAGCAATTCTCTAATGTAATTTGATATTTTCAAATACAAATTGACGTCATTCAGATAAATACAATATCAAATAACATCTTAAACATTCATTCTAGCATGAAATTATCATCAAATTTATTTCATTGACAAAATACAAGTATCAGATTTTATTAAGTGAATTGGAAATGGTCCCATAAAACGTAATGGTCCATTTTCTAACTGTAATAGAAACTGCTTCTTGTCACCCAGCCTTTAATTGGATATAAGTCTACAATTGTAATTGAAATTAGTCTTGTTTAAATATGGACTTGAAAAATTAGCATTCTTTTGAGAGAATTCGCGCAAAATATTCAAACCCACAATAGCAATAAATCACGGTTGTGACCTTGTCGCTGAGTTGTTTAAATTTGCATAAAGGGACGATTCTCGCAAGGCCATGGGCGGACTTTATTGATGGTAATTGTTTCACTTGTATTCGGTAATTAATTCCCATTGACAAGAAGGGTGCTAAATACACAAAATGGGCGGCAATTAATCACGGAACAGAAGATCATTTAAGGTGATTAAACACAAAACGAAACGAAGAAAAATCAATTAATTGGCGAAATTCTTTCGTCTTTATTAGAACGAAGTATTGGCTTATATAAATTGGAGCTTTAGGAAACGGAAGTACGAGTAAATGTATTTATTTATATACCGTCCAATTCATATTTTTCATTTGCTTTTTCTTTTCAATTCTGTCATAATTCAATTAATCCAATTAGTCAATATCAAGTTAATATATATAAAGATAACATTATTTGTTGAAATTAAAACTTTTTATTAATTTTATTAGTAATGTTAGAAAAATATCAAGTTATGTATAATTTTACACATTAAAATCATTTTTTTATAATTCTATCGAAAAAACCTACTGCTTCCTCTAGAGTGTTCCATAATTAAATTCTATTTAATTATGCATTATTCAATACCCGCAGGCAATCACAAATCTGGTATGGTAAATACACAAAATTACTAATTATCAATTACTAAAATTTATAATTTTAGGTCGTAGTAGTTCGGATGGAAAATATATTTTGATATTTGTCATGCCCCTGCAATCAAGTAGGCTATGATAAATCAATCAATTTCAAATTTTTCTAATTAAGCACTCAAAAGTAATATTTTTCTTGAATGTTGGTTCTGGATTGTTAAAGTGGTTTAAATGATTAAAGCTATCAAGCTATTAATGATATAGTGCATTGTACTCTATTTCCATGAATCATCTTAAAATTTAGACCGAAAATTATATTCGCTTTACAGAAACTATCTTTAATTGTATGTTTTTAGAATTTAATATAATACTGGATTTTCCTCTTATTATTTTGTAAATAAAAAGCAAATAAATATTTGAATTGTATAAAACTTTGTAAAAAAAACTGATTTAGAAAACACATAGTTAAAAACTCATATCTTGTAGAATGTTTCTCGTTTTTAACTATGGTTAATTTTTCCCACCTTTTGCTTAAATGATAATAATATCTTTGTCAATACTATTTAACAATTTTTCTTTTTAAAAAAAAAATAAATTACAACTCTACATTAAAATTTCAAAAGATTTGTTCTTAAAAACAATCAATAATAAAGAAACTTATCTTACTAAGGAGCTTTGTTAAAGCTCCATAAAATATTCGTTTCTGGTATTTCCATTTGTCGTAAAACATCCACTTTGGAAATTTGAATAGTCTCTACATATTTAAGATCTGATTCCAAAGGTTTAACAGATGTTTGATATAAAGCTTTAATAAATTATTATTCCATAGTTGGTTGTCGTATTATTTTAATTTTTTTTATATTGATCATTTATCTTAAAAAGATGTGTTCATATTTTAAAATATAAGAAATATCACAAAATTTTGGTTCTTTTTAACTTAACTTAATGTTATTTCTAATTTAAAATAACTTACAATAAATATGTTTTATTTCATTTTATTGTCTCATTCAAAGTTGTAGCAATTTTGCGATTCCGCACATGAAGCGCCTCATTTTTTCATTAATCTCACAAGAAATTCTAGTTCACATAAGGTGTGAAAAAAAATTCTTTTCACGGAAAACAGTGTGAACAAATAATGTTTCTAAAGATAAAAAACCTCATTTTTATTGATCTTTTCCGAATTATTAGTCCAATTTATTAGTGAAGTGTTTTCACACAAAGATTTGTTCACTGAACAAATATTAACTTGCCTCACTTTATTCCCTTTTAAATAACCAAACTGTCAAATCCAGAGAAAAATTACTTTGTGGCTTTGAATTTCTATTCCAAGATAAATTTGGAAGAAAAGTAGCTTAACCATGTATTGAGAATTGAAGCGTCATATTAAATTTTTAATTTGGATTTGAAAAATATTTATCAATTGAATTGCAAAAAAAGTCATATGTGAACTGGCTTTTTATTAATCGTAATTTTTTTGCAGTCTTTCGTCGTGCAAATAAACGATTACTCATAATAAAAAAACCTAACGTTCACACATTCATAAATAACTATTTTGAGTTTAAATTCTCCAAGAAATAGGATATTATTTTATCAGCTTTATTTGATTTATTTCCTCAGAACCAGTTCTCAAACACTTTTCAACCAATAAATTTGAACAAATACCCTACTATAAATAATAATTTTAAAAACTAAAGAGATACCCATAAAAACCATTGAATTCCATTTAATTCCACTTAAATTTCTAATAATTGTGAAATAAATGAAAACCCATAATCCATAATAGTATCAATTCAAACTGTAATAAGTATGTGTTTGTAACCAAAGTCAACTCGTTTTATATGTTTCATAAAAGAAATTCATCTTAAAATTAAACAGTGATCCAGCTTTATTTTTAAGAACGTATTATTTTCACTAAAGAAAGAGTGAAAAGGTTATCACAGTTTTGTCACTAATAAAAAAGTGACATATTACGGAACTCATATTTAAAAAAAAAAAATTGCAAGTTATAATTTGACATTTCAAAAAATAGATTGTACACAATACTCGTAAAACTTAAACTATTGTCCTAAATATCGTCATAACTGTCATAAAAAATAAGTTGTGCATTGCGGTTGTGAAAAATTCACTCATTGAACTAACAATCCAAATATACTATATTTCATTATATTTTAAAACTGTAATAAAACCGTCAGGTGTTAATAAATTATAAAAAAGTTTAAATTTAAATGAATTAATAATATTAAATTTCATCTTATTTTTAATTAAATTTTAAATAACTTAAGTTTGCACTGAGTCTTCTATAAGACTTTTTTTAAAACACACTATTTAACTGATCTACTATGAAATTTATTTTAAACTCAAAATTTAATTTTGTAAATTTCAACTGAATTTTAAATCTATAAAACCAACTATCTTTTATTTAAGCAATATAACATTCTATTTTTTTAAATTCACAATCTAAGTTAGCTTTAATTTTAACAAAACAAAAATGTTACAAACTGTCGAAACATCATTAATTAAATATACGGAATAATAAAAATTTTAATAAAACTGGTATTTTTTAATAATTAAACTTGATAACATTCCGAAATATGCAAAAATGACATTTGGCGAAAATTTGACGCCTACCCTTTTATTCATTTAGTTTTCTAATGAGTACAAATTTCACTGATTCGCATGGAATGTCTGTCTGACTGGATGATAAATGGCGATGTAATTAGGCTCCGACAGCCCTGTGACTTGATCCGGGTGTAAACAGAAATCGGACTTTGGGTATAAAAATTGATTAATCCCAGAAGAAGGCAGGAGCAACTTTTGTAATTAGGAAACTAATTAAATTAACATTGATTCGATAAATCACTCACTTTTGTTCACCAATTTGTTGCTCCCAGCAAAAAACAAAGGTTATCTCGATAAAGATCCTGATAACAAGAACTACTTTCACAATACACTAAAGAACAACACTATTATTATAATCCACTTTTATGCCACTAGAATTTTAATCACATCTTACACGAAAACAGAATTTTCTCCACAAACAAGAGCATGAAAATAAACAAGAACCAGAAACCACTTTCACTGGAATAAATTCGCACTTGGCTCAATAAAAACACCCACAGAACGCCCGAGATCTCACCTTGTAATTATTTAACCTGGTTTTTTCCGCGGGCAGGAAAAATAAATCTAATTCCCGACGATCGTCAAACACGAGAAAAAAACACTCGCGCCAACTGCGATTACTTGTGCGAAAAGTACGATTATGTTCGATTCAAAGCGGCCGACAGAGGAAAACTGAAAAGTAATCTCGCACTTTTCCTTCATTGAGCCCATCTCCACAGTCGCACCGGAGGAACACAGTCCAAATATTAGGTTCGAGGGAAACTCGCTTGATAAAAGCGAGACGGAAAATTTACGCGCGAAAATTGCGCCCGCGCTCTGCGATCAAAAGCGGAATTTCCCCAACCGGAATATCAACAGACAGTTGGCCATGCAACAGACTGTTTTATTATTCTGCATAAATTTTCGCACTCGAGACTTTTAAAGATTTTCCAGGATCTTATTTAAGGACCAAAAATAAATCCATCATTTTGTGAAAACCATTAAACTCGAATAAAATTAAATATGCGGAAAACTATAAAAGTCGTTAGGAAAAGGACTTTTTACGTAGTTAAATTATGAATTATTGCGACAGTTTAAATTTAGTACTTTGTTTAAGATTTATTCAAGATTTTTTTCCTCTTTCAACTGGCTTAAGAAGTGGGTTAGAGTTTGTTGTTTTTTGTGTTGAATAATTCATCATAAATTTGTCGTCCCTTTGTCGCATTTTTCACCAATTTTTGACCAATGCGGAGGAGACCCGACCCGTCCCGTCTCCTCGCCCATGTAATCCGATAATGCTCTCGAAAGTTGCCCTGAGCTGGTGACAAAGTGGGGATTAAACATATAATGAAGATTATGTGTAAAGATGCGGTTTGTGGCTTCTGATATAATTTAATCCAGTGTAAGTTCACACATTGTCACATTTTAATGTGGGAAATAGTAATTTTGTATAATTAAGAGGAATGAACATTTATAAAATTAATTAGTAAATACATAATAATGTAGTTTAAGCGTTTGAAAAATTTGCAAATTAATTATAAAAGGAACACAAAAAGTAATTATTTAAGAATGGAATTCATAAGTTTAAGACTTTTTATTATAATTTAAAGGTATTGCCCACGGCAATATTTTACAAATAATTTTAAAACAAATAATATTCACCATCAAAATAAATTATATTTCGGAAGTAATAGTAATAAACTAATATAAGTACTATAATTATAATTAGGTATAATATAACAATAAAATTATACTATTTGTTTATATGTTCAAAAAAATTTAACTAAAAAGATATGAGAACTGTTAGTCTTTAAACTCAATATTTTGTCCCCTTTATAAACATGTAGTGGTCAAAATCAAAATTTTTTATACCTAATTCCTAACTAGCAATTTGGCCTTTCAACCTCTATACTGCAACGGAGTTTCACATAGATTCAATTTTTTGTCTGATTGCCTTTTATGCTCTAAAGACAGCGACTCTTTGGACCACTTTTTGTTATTATACCTAGCCTTTGTAGAATACTTTCCGGTGTGAAATTCTTCTCTAAATTAGTACTTTGTACCAAAATAAAACTACTAAAAATCATAATTTTTGTTATCTTAGCAGCTTAGAAGGAAAATATATTTTGACTTTTTTTTGTCACTATCCCTACAACAAAGTAAACCAATATTAATTAATCAATTTAAATTTTTTCACATTAAGTGACATTAGTAAAGTTTTTCCTAAATGTTGGTTCTGGTTTCTAAATGTGGTCTTAACGATCGCTTGTATATCAGTAATACAGTGTCGGGATTTTTTTAATTGACTTAATTTTTTGTGTTTAGACATTAATTAAGAACTGTCTTTTTGTTGTTTTCTACATATTCCGCTTGAAAATAATTAATATATATGTGAATTGCATAAAACTTTGTAAAAAAAACTTGTTGTAAAAGCACATAATTAAACATTTGTATTTTTAGAACTTTGTTCGTGTTTAATTATGGACCATTTTTTCTACACCCTGTTTAAATAACTATTACATGCGATTACATATCGAAACATTGTTATACTCGATTTAATTAATAAACATTAAATAAATGAAAAGCTGACAATTAGGAAATCAAACATAAGTGAAAATAAAATATTGTCCGATGGCTCCCAATTACATGGAGACGAGACATCGGACAACTTAAGGTTAAAATTTTTTCTAGAGAATTCATATCGAAATCTTGAAATTAAAGGAAAACCACTTTAAAGAAATTTCCAATTTCAATTACAATTTTAAACAATAATTTAAAAATATACGTTCTCGTTAGGCGCTCTAATTTATTTCTTAAATTAGGAATTTCCATATGGATTATTATTGTTCACGTATATCCAGATAATAATTACATTCGCCATTGAAAGCTCAAAAACGGGAATAAGCAATGAGGTTAAATTACAACCATTTCCTCAAAACCAGTTTAAATTCAAATTTGAGTTTTAATTAAAATTAAGACGATGAAACAAAATTTATTCTAATTGGTGCAAAAGTCCTTTTCTTTGTCTCTGATTAGACGGTAAACTTTTAGTAGCATATTTCAGGCTTCTCTCTAAGTGTTTTACATTAATTTTGATATTTCAAAGTATTGAATATGAATAGAAAAATTCACTTCCAAATAACTTTTCCTAAAAAAAATTGTTTTTGTCATCAAAAGCTTCTCTGCCGAACTTTGATTAAATCAATCCCTAATTTCCATATTTTGCAACAAATTTATTTCATTATAATATAAACGTGTGTAATATCATTATATGATCTTGACTGGCTGTACCGGACGAAATACAGTCAATCTTCTCTTAAATACTGATTCATTAGTTCGAAATAGCATCTTCTTTATGCGATTAGCAAACCATTAGGTTTATATTTATGCATTTTTGCTGCTTAAAATTGATATTATAACACTAAAATTTGTTCTGTAAAAGCCGTTTTTATAGCACGAGTGTTTTTTTTATTATTAATGAGTGAACTCCGTAAACGCAATTCATCTATTTATATTACAAGTCACTTTGATACTAGAGGTTTTACTGTTAAATATTGACGAACTTTAACGAATATTGTCGGACATTATCCGATACTCTGAAATTACAGTTATGGATTTATAAATTTAAAATTTTTGTTTCGAATCAACAGTTTGTTATAATATAGAAGCATAAACATCATTGAAAACTTTTATCCAAATATAAGAATTTGTGCCGAAGAAATCAAAAGCCATTACAAAAAAGTTTCTCTATTTTATAGATCGGTGCAATGAAATTAAAGTTTAACCAAATTTAAAAAAAACCTCTACACTGGTTTATTTGAATTAATTTTTAATATAGGAAATTTCCATCATTTTCCGGAATTACGCATTGAGCAGCATCATATAAAAATTTAAAGCATTTTGAAATTGTGTTTTAATTAATATAAAAATTAATAAAACTTTCTATAAAACATTATATATATTATATTATTAGCATTACTAAACAATCGGGCCTTCTTTAAGGCGCTCGCTTCGCTCGTGGCTTAAAACAAACCTTGTGTTTAATAATGACTTATCTTATCGACCTGGTTGATTAAATAACTATTAAAATAATGCATTATGCAACTTTATAGAGCAATAAAAAGGAGATAAATCATCAATAAAACCCCTGAAATAAGTCCGGTTAATCCGTTCATATTGTTTTCTGAATTTGATTGTCCAGTGAGAGAGAAAGCAGGAGAAGATCGGTGAAAAATAATTGGATAAAATTNATTAAATAACTATTAAAATAATGCATTATGCAACTTTATAGAGCAATAAAAAGGAGATAAATCATCAATAAAACCCCTGAAATAAGTCCGGTTAATCCGTTCATATTGTTTTCTGAATTTGATTGTCCAGTGAGAGAGAAAGCAGGAGAAGATCGGTGAAAAATAATTGGATAAAATTCATTACTTTTGGCAAATTTCTGGTAAATCGCCTGAATGTAGGCAAATCTATTTTAGCGTTTCACAGTAGAAATCAGTTAATCGTATAAGATAAATAGCAATAAAATAAAGGCAATTTAATAGTATAAAATATATTCCCTGCTCCTTTATGTTTAAGAATAATGAAGAAATTTCTGAGAAAATGCAAATTCTTCCAAATTAATCGTTATTTAAAGAATGTATTGTTTGTTTCTTATTGCTTAGAGATCAATTCTCTGAAATTTGTTTAAATTCATTTCTAAAAATAAATTTAGTTCAAATTCTAGGAAATATACCATAAATTTATGTTAAGCGTGTTATATCTAAAGCAATTTAATATTTGTTTTTAATTTATCCAAATATGTATCTATAATTGATTTAAACCTAATTAGAAGTTTAATTTTTTTTCGATTCAACATTTAAAATTTGAGCTATGTTTCGCACTAGTGAGAAACAGTCTATAAACAAAATTTTTGCAAATTTAAATTAGTTTTAACATCGTCCTAGAAAAGGAAATACCGGATCTCCTTTAATATGTTAATATAAAATTCTAAAGACAATTGTAGCTGACATTTCAAGTGAAAATAATTTATTTTATTATGACAACAATTTAAATAATTATATGACTAAAAGCATTAATTTGTTTATAATGCAAGATTCTATGATTTTCTGAATCAATAATAAAACATCAATCTCTAGCATCCGTAAAATCAAATATTTAAACGTTGTTATATAATTAAACTACACCTAAAGGCTATTTATACTAACAACCAGTGCACACTTCGAACCTTTGTCCGTCTTTCTTCCAATATACGTCTGTTTGTGACAGTTCCCTAACTCGAGTTACTCAGTTTTCATAGCCGAGTGAAACATATTTTGCAAATAATAACAATGAAAGTGAAATCCATCCCGATCCAAACAGTTCCATTGAAAATGAACACCAAGTTTCCGAATTTCTGGGAACCGAATAATTAAGCACGTCCAACTCTTATCCAGAATTCCTCCGATTGCGTCAGGTGTAACCATGCGAAGGTGATTAAGGGATGGACCGAAAATTATGGAATATATTATAGTTATTTGAAATATTGTTCAATCTTTTAGAGAACTAAATGAAAATAGTATATTTATAAAATTTCCGCTCTTAAATATTGTGTTTCCTAATTGCATTTAAATTTATGTACAACTTATTTTAATTTTGTAGAGTCAGGTTTGTTGAATTGAAGACAGTCTTTTGTTTTCCGATGTCTTAGGCTCCTTCTGCGGAGGTTCCTCGTGACCGG
>JXOV01001726.1:355-12834 GCA_001014945.1 Clogmia albipunctata
TTTACGTAATGTGCCAAAAATCGAACAAAAATAAACAAATTATATGCAGAATGTTGTTGAAACGGTAAATATTAAAATTTTAAAAAAGAAACGCTAATTAATTTGAAACATAATCATGGTCCTATGGCATAGCCGAGACCAATATTTTGTGTAGTTTAAGGGCAAAAATGGCGATCAAATTTTGACTTTGAGACAAACTTGTCGGATAGTTTAAGAATTTTTTTTCATTAGAGAAAATAAAAAATTCAAAATTTTCCCTGAGTACAATAAAGTGAAACATTACGAAACTCAAATGGATATCGAAAAGCGTAGGTTTCGATACGGGAGTAAAAAAAAATCGTTTTGCACTTTCGTATAGAAAGGTTAGCTTTTCGGCACCGATTTGTGAAAATTTTAGAATTTTTAAAAAAGTAAGTCACAATCTCGAACAAAATTGTCTCAGATAGAGAAAATTATAACGGCAAATATTAGTTTAATTATTGTTTATGTATTTTTAGGGAATTTTTTTGTCGTACGGTAAAATCCGATTTTAATTCGAGATCGATGAAAAACTCGCCTAACGATTCTTACGGGTATTTCACACCCGTTTCCTTTTAAAAATAGGCTCATTTTACACCATTTAGCAGAAATAACTATTGGGTTTTAATAATGCTTATCGACCGTGTTTTATACAATACTTTAATGTGCATAGAAAGTTTTGTTTGTTTAATATTTGTCAAAATATACATTTCTCTGTTTCACAACAAATATTTTACATTTCTATACCTGTCTTTATTATTTATTAACATATCTGTGTTTTTCTAACAAGTACTAGAGTACAGGACAAAACACTGATATGTTTAACTTCATTCATTGCACCAATTACTGAATTTAAAGAAATTTGTTATTTTATGAGTGCTTTGTTATTTGGAGAAATGCTTTTGGCTATGATTACTTTTCAAATTACTTCACAATATGAAGAACAGTGATGTAATTTTCAAAATTAAAAATCCATTATCATAATTAAAGAGCAACAAGAAATACATAAATATCCCTTTCAATTCCTTTAAGAAACATGGGGAGTCTTAATCTCAACCAACGGGTTAAGATTTTTCAGCGTAATATTAGACAATTAATAGCACCTAGACTGGTTGTAAACGGATCCAGTCAATCTGTTAATTATAATATTATATTTTTGCACCATTACCTTATAATTTGCTATGAATATTATTTCGCCATGTTATTGATATAGACAAATGGAATCTTTTTATCGTTAGAAAAATATCTACCCAGGATTCTTCCCACAATCCCTTGGAACCGTCTTTAATAGGAGAAATATTAGTGTCATAATATGCCCCGAAAGGAGCGGCGTCTAGCCAAGGAAGCCTGAGAATATTAAAGAAATATGTACGAGTAATACCTTTAGGAGATAAATTAAAATTGCAAAATTTTTTTTATCTCAAATCATTGAAGGATATCATCCACAAATACAGTTAAGCCTTACACAACGAAAAGGACGTTCATATAAATTTATTGCAATTTTTTTTCAAATTCAAATCGTTGTATTGATGATTTGTAGGGAATTTATTGATCTCTACAATAGCATGATTCGACATAGATAAATAGAGCGTTTTGTTAACTGTGGCGCGTATTAGTCTAAAAATCTGCTAAGTCAGAAAATATTATCCAAATTTGTGACTTTAATTGCTGCCCTACTATTTCAATATTGATATCCAGAGATGTACAAAGAGGACAGTTTTCGATAGTCATCATTACTTTATCTGAATTCTGAAATTTTGTATACTATTTTCGCATTTGTCGAAATAAGGAATACTAACGTTGGCGGCCACAATAACTTTCGAAATTCTTGATATATTTCGGATTGCCTAACAACTCCCATAAATAGATTATTTGTGAAAAATACCCCATAGTGGAAAGAAGAGAGTTGCATTTATGACGCTGAGCAATGAGCCGCGTGTGTTTTTCCATGTATTTTACACTTTCGCAAGACATATTTAACTTTTTGCATATCTATTTAATATACAATTGTAAGTTGTTAAGAGTAAATGCTAGTTTCTTTTGTATCATGATATTAAAAATACGTCGGTTATTAGTTACAATAAAATCTGTACAAACCTGACTTCTCAAACAATTAAGCGAAACTAATACAAAAAAATGGTTTAAAATTAAAATTATGGTAAAACTCAAATTTAAATAAGGTTCACTATAAAATCTGATAACTGCCATTACTTAATTGACGACACATCTTGCGAATTCTATGTGCACAGTATTATAAAGAAAAAATTTCCATTTAAAATTTAATCCACACGTCAATCTCAAGTTTAAAAATTTGCCACTAGTTGGCGAACGTGTTGATTTGGAAATTTCCAGTCACAATGCATTTAAAATGAAAAGAAGGTAAGACATACAATCAAAGATGGTAAAGACAGTCAGCTTTTGTATGAAATTACCATGTTGGGTTTCTAGGTGGTGCAGCACTAATATTTAAGAAATTTGTATTTTTTTTTGAGAAAATTTAAAATTGTAAAACTTTTTAATTTCGCAAATGATTGAAGGAATAATAAAAGAAAATAAAACTTTGGAAGTCCACTTCAGAAACTGTCCTGTTCCAAATTTCTGAATCAAAAATTATAAAAATTATATTATATACTTTTAGTGTGAATATATAATAGATTCCCGTACTTAAATTCGAACCAGTGTCTGGCCAAGTTTAGATGGTTTTGTTGACAGAGATAGGGGTGTTTACCACTGAAAAGTAGTACTACTTCTGTTTGAAACTGGAACAAGTGTCAAAGTTCGTGGCGGAACATTAAACTCAGGTGGATTGGATGGGACAGTTCGGAAACCACAGAGCTCTCTGCTGATGACAAGTAATTCGATTAATGGATTTCACATTAAACGGTATCCAAACATCCGCTCTTCCGCTGCGAAAACTTTTGCAACCATTTGGCGAAATTTAATGATTCATTTTCCCATTTAATTACGAAATTAAAAACAAGATTACAATTGCAGCATAAAACGTTAATATGATATCATTCGCAACAATAAAATCTCTGTAATTATAAAATGTGAACAGTTTAATTTGCCATTATCACTATTATTTAATGCAATTAAAATCAGATTACGTAATTGGAAAATGTTATGACATACGACAATGTACGTATATGCTAATGTAATGATAAATTAGTAGTTTGAAATAGAAATGTAACTGGAACTAATGTTTGAGGAAAGCACTATAATTTGAGAGAACTAATCTTTATTTCGATTAGAATTTGGAATTTTGCAATATCGAAAAGATCTTTTTGCACTCCCGTATCGAAACATACGCTTTTTTATATCCATTTGAGTTTCGTAATGTTTCACTTTATGGCACTCAGTGAATTTATTTCACTAGTGAAAAAAATGGCACAAACTATCCAACAAATTTGTTTCAGAGTCTAAATTTGGTCGCCATTGTTGCTCTGAAACTACACCAAATATTGGTCTCGGCTATGCCATACGACCGTGATTATGTTTCAAATTAATTATAGTTTTCTGTTTTAAAATTTTTATTTTTACCGTTTCAACAGCATTCTGCATATAATTTGGCTATTTTTGTTCGATTTTCTGCACATTACCTAAATATCAGCGATAAATCTGCTTAACTGTAATGTAAGTAAATTATTGTAATAGCCTTATATTGCATTAAATTGAAATTTATTCTACATCAATTAAAGCAAACAAATGTTCCATGTCACAATAAAATAGGCATTTGCCCTATGGCCAAGAAGTTAAAAGGAAATAAACTATATTAGTTTGAATTTCAACCGTTTTAACGGTGACTTTACAGTTTAAGATTTCACTTGAAACATTTGTGAAACATGTCAATTTTAAAATTTTCCTTGTAAATAATGAAATTTAATGTGCATTCCTGATTTTGGAACCAATCTTGCCAGTAAGGTCTTTGACTGTTAATCATAGATTGTCAAGCGCCAATTCCTTGATTTTATCGACGTGTTCCATCCACCATCAGTTTATGTTGTTGGCCGTGTTGGACGAGGTTCATTGTCAACGCGTTCTCGACCCTCTTTAAAAAATTTATACCATTTAAAAACTTTTGCTCGCGACAAATAATTACATATCTATGAGGGTCTTTTTCAACATTCTGAAAGTTTCGGCACCAGAAACTTGATTCCGCACACAAAATTTAACGCAACTTTTTTGTTGAATAATGTCACTCATTGTAAAAATCGCCGAATGCACTTTTTGTACTTCAGAAAGGCAAACGTATACTAAACATTAATGATTATTTTGATGTGAAATTTGACGTAGATGGCATTGACAGTCATACCAACTGAGAAAAAAATATTACGTAGAATAAATTAAGTATTTTGAAATTGTAAACGAAGTCCTAATATTTTTTGCGCACAGTAGTATTAGTCTTTTTATATAAGTTTTACGTAATATCGTTGATAAATATATATTAATATAACTTGAAAACCTTATCCAAAACCATTTCTGGCATACAATTTGAACTGTATACGAGTAAGTATCATTTATCTTTATCATCAATCGGTCCAAGTAATTAATCAAAATAATATCCTTGTCAAGCAAAACGAATATTCCAATGGTCTCCGCAATAATCTTTTCGGTTAATATTGTAACATTGTAATCAATTACGTTTTTATCAAGATTAATTCGTTTGGGTTATCAGATATATTATATTAAATTACCCAATTTGATTTTAAAGATTATTATAATTCGTTTTAGAAATAATTTTTCTAGTAAAATCACGAAACGTTTCTTTTAATACAACATAAACTGTTAACATTATTTAGTTAGCTGTTGGAATTCAAACTAATAGGGTTTGTTTCCTTTTATCTTATTGGCCATAAAGCAAATGTCTATTTTATTTTGACATGGGACATTTGTTTGCTTTAATTTATGTAGAATAAATTTTATCTAAAATAAATTTCCATTTAAACAATATAAGGATATTAATATAATTTACTTACATTACGCCATTTTACGCGTACATATGTGTATGTGTCAAATGTTATTTAGAAACAGTATGTTATAATAACCTAAATTCATAATTAAAATGTGGTCAATATGACATTTGTATTAATCAAATATCTAATAACAACTAAAAGACAGTAGTAATAACTGATTACTGGGCTGTTTTCGAAGTGTTTTTTTTCATGCGCGCAATTAACATTTATTCGAGTTATCGATCTGTATGAAACAAACTTTGACAGTAATTAGTTGTCAGACAGAAACTCTTCCCAAAGATTCTGTCTCACTCTATCGCAAATCATTTTAATGAATTTATCGCACAGATGTTGACGCTTCGACACTCATTTTGTCGTGATTCTTCATCTTGTTTGCAAATTTAATTAAACTAAAAACAGAACATTATTTACTTTCGCCGCTTGTTGATTAATAAGACCGTTGAAGTTACGACATATAAACACTGTTGTTTTGTTTTATTTGTTCGAAATGTGGAATTGGGGGCTGCTGCTGCGATTAATTATGCATGTGAAGGGAGCCGCCCGTTGAAATATTAAATTTACAATACATTTGCGTGCTCCAAATAAATTTAATCGGATTCCCGTTATTATAATATCCGTTACTTGATGTAGAGAAATTAGTTTGTCGACAGAGTTTAGAATTTATCACAGAAATAAGCTCCCTTCGCATGGCAAATAACAAATGTCGGCAATAATCTTGACATTTGGCGTGTGTGATGACGTAAGCGCATCTTTGCCCCTTCGTTTGAGCACTCCTCCTGCTTCATTAGCGGATTATCTGTTAAGCTATTAAACACTTTCCACATGCTTTATGTGTGTATGTACATGAAAGCAGCTATGTACAATCATAAAATATGGTCGGTAATTTAGCTTCATATCACGGTATTTAATCTAGTAATCTGTTTCAAGGACATTGTTGGATTATTTGTTTTATCAAATTTGTCTAAATCACCCAGCCATTAAAATGATTTAAGGGGAATTTCACTTAAGGGTTCAGTTTTCCAGAACTGCCTTCACCATGTGATTATATGATATTGTTATTTATCATCGTAAAAGATAATTTAACGATGGAATATTATGTATCTTTGAAATTTATTATTATCCTTGAGGATATATAGAGTATATTCAATAACATAACTTATTATTAACAGTTTTACTGTCTTTTATCATAATTTAATAGTTATTTAAGCAATGTGGTGGGAAAATTAACCATAATTAATCACGAGTTAGGTTCTAGAAAACGAATGAAATCTTAAAAATACGAGTGTATAGTTTTGTGTTTTTCCAACTATTTTTTACAATAATGTTATATGCACAAATCGTTAACCTTGAGTTTGTCGCGTGTGTGTGTGGGATCAAGACAGAGTCAAGAATTTGGACCTCACACGACTCGTCCAGATTGGAGGGAGGACAAGCAGGCCAAAGCAGAATGAAGAAATGTCGTCGCGTTTCAGGACAACAACGATTATTATTTTGAATTCGAGAGCGATCAGTCGCAATTTTGTAATCGTTTAATTAAATAAATAACTTTAATTTTAAGTTTAAATCAGTATTTTAAATTAGAGTGTAATCGAAAAAGTGGGTCTTTAAAAATAATACATTTCGATACAAGTGGTGAAATAGAGGTTATTACAGCACGAATTTATGTTGTATTTTGACGAGCGCATCGAGTTAAAATAAGTAAATTAGGTCTGTAATAAACGATTTCACATGTGTATTAAACCTATTTTGTGTTATTCTTCAGTTAATCGATAATTACTAATAAAAACGTTCACAGCGGTTATTTCAAATTGTGAAACAACAACTCACAATGAAATTTTCAAATTAAAATATCTAAATAATTAATTCGGTTTTGACAATAATATGTAATATCATTAAATTGATGACAATTTACGTGCAAATCTTGAAATATTCCCGCACGCCGTGGTGTAAAGTAAACCGTTACAGAATCTATTTGAATTAAAAAGAGGCTACTTTCCGATACGGAATTGCTCAAATTAAATAAACTAAATATCCTAAACCCATCCTTTTTCAATTAAAAGTGGTAATTCAAGTTAAGCTAAAAACGGTAAAATTTAGTCGATTTACGTTACTTGAAAAGAACTTCACTATTGACTGTTTACATTGAACAATGAATATTAATTTGTACAGCTTTGTGTAAAATTTACTTTGTAGTAATTATTAACAAATACTGCTAAACAATAGAATTATGAGTTGTCTAATAATTATTTTACTCTCAAAGAAGGACTATCAGTACAGGGAGAAATCACCCTTACAACTTGTTGCCATGTTTTCTATAGTCCATGAATAACTAGTGATTCATAACTACAAGTTTTACTAATATTGAACCTCTCCTTAAAGTGGCTAAACCTATACTGTCTTATTTTGCGGTGCTGAATGATGGGACGTATTACACTTACATCATTTCCTAACCAAACGCTCCTCGGATTATTTATGAAACTACTATTTGAATAGTAATAAGTTAGTTAGGGACAGAATGGCTGATAGGCAGGGAGAGCTAGGGCGAATTACGTGCAGGTGCATATGGCTGTCAACCATAAACCTAATGACATGTTTTCGTACATCTAGACAATTATCTTATTCACATATTTTATATGTTAATAAGGGCTCTAATTTCATAGCGGGTTCTGCGCCCACCAACTAATAACCAAATATCCTAAACGTGGACGCAAAAAACAGTTTAAAAATATAAAATCATGTTATTAAGGGGTGAAATATGAGTTATTTTGTTCATTTTTAATGCAAATTGTTAAAAAAAATTGAAGGATATTTTAAAAATTTAAATGGTTTGTCCTTTTCGTTGAGTCAATCTTGGGATTTATTTGCTTTAATGAGACATTTCGAATAATTTGGCCAATTAAAAACCGATTTTCTTGAGTATTGACTTGTATTTCATTCAAATAAAGCGGGTAAAGGTGAAAGACACGAAAATGAAGAACAAAAATGTCAAATCTTTGAATTAATAAATTTCACAATTTATTTTGTTCATTTTGTTTTAGAAGTTATCTTTTTCTTTTCCTTTTTCGTGTTGTTACATAAATGTTCTTTAGCCCTGGTAATTAGTATCACGTGTATTTGTTCTACAAAGGGTTTATATACGTAAGTAGGTTTATATTCTATTTCATAAATAAGTATACACCTACGGAACTCCTTCCTCTTCCTTTGTTCATCATTAATATTTTATTAATAGCAGCCAATACTAGAATAAACTCTCAGGAGATGAAACCAAGGAAATGAAATTTATAATGAATCATTAGTGAATTATAAATGACGATGATTTGCACAATTTGAATCGAACTTAAACTCTTCGGGCTTAAGCATTTTCTCTCCACCATTAAAGTGCGTATATTTTTATTATTGAATTTTCCAATTGAAAAGTTTTTATGAGGATAATCTGGTTAAGTGTTGTCCACTAACGTGGTTATGGAGAACTTAGCAAACTTTGCTGTGTTCCAATTTATAATGCGTATCTCATGCAAAATAACTTGCTTATTTTCTTGTTCTTTAAGTCCTCTACCCTTATATGAAAAGTTTCATTGTCATATGAAATTCAATTTGAGGACTTTTAGTAATCATTTAAGTTTTTATATGAAGATACGTAAAAATCCTGAAAATTTAAAAAAAAGTTTTAGTTTTAAATGTTTTTTTTTTAAATAATTCAGATAACAGTTTTAAGCTTTAATTATCAAAGCAAAGGAAGAATAAACCGAATAATTCTGATCTTAATATATAAAAATGAAATGCTCCACGAACTCTTAGAACTCGAGAATGGTTTGAGCGATTTTGTTCATTTTTGTTTAGAATTTTTTGTTAAATGCACCGGAATGTACTTTGAGTGATTAAACGATTAGACAATATTTTACAACACACTTTTCAATAAATAAAAATAAATACATACGTGTTGTTGTTGGAAATATTGGAAACATTTTCGTCATAGACAATTAACAAAGAGGTGAAACTGTCAGTTTTGAAATTCTGTCAAAATTTTGAAATTTTCATGTTTCAATTGAAACATTTCCACAACATTCTTTGTTTCTAAACATTGCTTTGTCATATAATTTATAATTACTTACGAATTCATTTACAGGCAATTTGTCTTTAACAATATTTACCACTATCTCTGTCAAAATTTCCCCTGCGTTAATTAATTCTCAGGCGATACGACGTAATCCAGGTCAATTAGTATTAAATAGATATTACGAATTATCACCGGATTGATGATCATCGTGATTCCTGGAGTGCTGCCCATCGTCTCCTCGTTATATATTTTTATGATAACAGTGTTAAATAAAATATCGATTGACTCTCCAATCGATAACCGCTCCCGATGGCCGTAAAGGTCTGACACATTTAAAGAAATGTGTTAAGTATTACATACATAAGAGATAGACAGTAGGTTAGGTAAGGAGTTGTTTTCTGGATAATTTTGATATACAGATAATTACAAAATTTTGTTAAATATGTAATATATTGTGGTGGGCATAATAAAAAACTCCTTTCTATTAAACTTCAACTAATTTTTTAAGTTTCTTTTTCTGATGCATGTAGATCACTAGTCAATAAAAATAAAACGACATTAACAAGTCAAACCAATTTATTGACGTGTTTCACTTAATACCCGTCATTTTGAATTTGACCAACAAGTCAAAGTTTTGACTAATTGGTCAAATAACTTCCGACGCCAGTTTCTTTTGTTTTGTCTCTTTTCTTCTTATTTTTTAAGTCTTTTTTGCACTCCCACACAGAACAGGCCAGTTTTTTATATCGGTCAATTAAATTTGACAGCAAAAACGAAGGAAAATAACAAACAGTAGAATTTTTGGAATTGTTCTTATTTAATAGTGAAATATTTAAAAATTAATAAGCATGCCATTTACGAAACTAATTTTGTCGTCCCACCTTTTCTAGGTTTTTTGACTTTTTCCAGCCTAGATATTTTGGTATGTCATTCGGCTCAACTCTTATAAAGTTTGTACATCATTGATTATGTCACTAAATAACGTATTTGTCAATCGAATATCAAGTTCATAAATCATTTATGGATGATATGATGGTTTTCATTAAATTTTGTTGTTCCTTTAACTTGATATTACCGTTCTGTTATGGCAAAGACGTTTTAAAAGCGCTAGTTTTTTTCCTTTAAAGAGTGACCTCCATGACAGATTTTTATTTAAACTATTATAGATCTCAGTACCGTGTTAAAAGGTTAACTGTACTAAGAGATTCAATATTAACTGAACATTTAAATAAAAGAGTTTTAAAGATTTTGGTGTTTAAAAACGCATTTGGTATGGTATTAAACATGGCCGATAATACATGTATTCAAGTCGAACGTGATGGGATCAGTTTATTGATTGTGACTACTAGCAAGGCCGTTAACCGATATTCACATAAAAAATAATTCATAAAAAAATAATGATTTTGAACAATTTCTTATAATATTTTATTCATTTTTAAAGATAGTATTGGTGAAATATCAAATGAGGAGTTGCTTAACTTATAGTATAGTTTTAAGGGCTTCCAGTGCAGGGAGAAAACAAACTCATAACTTTTGCATATAGTCGAGATAGCTCGAAATTAGCTGACAATCAAACTAACTGTATATATAACTAACCACAAACCTCTCCTCTAAAGTGTCAAGACCTATACTGCTATAGTGTGCGGTGCTGAATGGCGGGTCTAATTAACACTTTTATCTTAGCCTATACTATCATAATAATTAATAATTAATCAATAGCAATTAGTTAGGGTCAGAAATGGTGTTAGGCAGGGAGAGCTAGGGCGAATTACGTGAAGGGGCGCATAGCTGTCCACCACACACCTAATGACACGTTTTCGTGCATCTACGTAATTATCTATCTGGCCTTCACCCAATTTTGAAAAGGATAACTAAAATAATAAACCTACTTGTATTTGATGGTTGTAAATTAATTTATGAACAAAAGACACGTTCAGAGAAAATGGAAAGGACGAAATCCCAAACCGACCTGACATTCCTAGCCTTGTTAATCAAACATTTGAACACTAATCCCAGCAAATCCCTTTTAAATCAATTCCACCGGAGAATTCTAATTACTTCCGGATTGCGTTAATGGCCAATGACCATTTAATTGACATCCAATTTGTGTTTCACGTCGCACTATAATTACCGTTAATTTGTCTTTGTACCTGGATTTGTATTCCGATTCCTCGGTACACCATCAATTAGTGACGGAGAGAAACACTTGTAACACATTTCATTTCCTTTGCAAATAAGTTTACGGGAGGGGATTAGCATTTCAGTCATGAAAGTGTCATAAAAATTTCATGTTACTTTCAATGGAATATCAAACTACGTGCTCCCCACTTTGAAGGACTCACTATGCCGTTAGTCTCGGACAACTTTTCCATTCAATGAATTTAGTTTCATTCTAGTTTAGGCTTACAATCTATTTTTGGACAAATGTATATTTTCTAATAATAAGTAGAATGAATTGTATTGAAAAATAAATCTACAGGAGTAATTAACTAATTGATCGATATACTTTACGCGTAAATTTTCCAACGTGTCGATTTCGAAAAAAGAGTCGCGTGTCTAGTAGAGTTTTCCAGGAAATCCTTTTACAATTATGATTTTTTTCAAATTTTTAAAATTCAGACTAATTAACACATTTCCTATAAGGACACTTTGTAAGCTGCTTCCGTAATTCTTCAGCTTTGTTTCCAACGGTTTAGGTTGTTATCGATAGGATACGGTGGAATTTTATTTGAGTAATATCCTAAACAAAAATATAGTAATATATATAAAATAATTTTATTAAATACAAAGATATATACAATTAACAATATTCAGGTATATATAATGGTGCCAATTTTTATGAGCAAACGATAGTAGTGAATGTGAAATATACATATAATATAGATTTTCAAAAATACTAATGTTTAAATTGGGTAATTTAGAATGAGAAAGAAATAGAATTAATTACGTAAATATTAGGGGTTTTTACAATGTATTAGATTAGATAGGAAAGTTAAAAAAATGTAATAATACATTTTAAGAAACATTTCGAGATTCTAACTTAAATATCAGGTCATTTTAGTCAAATTCACAATGAAATGATCAAATAAAATGTTTAGAAGTGATTAAACGGCCGGAAAAAGCGTTGAGCTGAAGAAAACCAACAAAATTGAAGATATATAAAATACGTTAGCTTTAAATGTATTGTGTCTGCTTACCAAACTGACACGTTCGCCATCTAGTCAAATATTTTTGAACTCACTTTGACAAGTGAATTAAATTTAAAATGGAATTTGTTTCTTTAAAATACTGTGCACATAGGATCCGGAAGATGTGTCATCAATAAAATAATGGCAATTATCAGATTTTATAGTAAAACTTTATAAAATTTGAGTTTTACCAAAATTTTAATTTAAATCCATTTATGTGCATTAGTATTGGTGTCGCGTACA
>JXOV01001726.1:12877-39950 GCA_001014945.1 Clogmia albipunctata
GGAAGATGTGTCATCAATAAAATAATGGCAATTATCAGATTTTATAGTAAACCTTCTTAAAATTTTAATATTATTATTTCTTTATGTTGTCTTTCAACAGGGCTCAAATTTTATGCTGGAAGTAATGAAAATGTGCTGAAATTCTAAATATATTTTATTTTAAAACAATACCATTACATAAATCAGCAATGATTTTACATTTAATTTTTTTAAACTTCAAATTTAAAGACGATTCAGTAGAAAATCCGATAGCTGCCATTATTTTATTGTGGACAAATCATAAGCATGCTGTTTTAACCAGATTTTAATTTGAAAATCAAATGACATTTTAAGACGACATTTTGTTGTAAACAAATGTGTTCAAGTTGCCAATTCTGTGAATGAAAAGCGTTGGTTACTAAGATTGCTTTTGAATTAGACTTTAAAATTTGTATGAAATTTCGTCACAACCACATTTAAAGACATGGACGAAAAGAAGAAAAGATGGAACGGTGTTTCGAATGATTTATATGAAATTTGATCATGTTTATTTTTCATGGTGAGGGCTTATTTTTTTCAAATTGAATAAGTATTCTAGTTTTATACAAATTATATTTATTAAAAACATAACTAGGGTAAAATCCATTTTTTACCTTGAATATTTGAACTCCTTTTTTTATGTTGAGTTATGAAAGAAAATACAACAATTATTTTAAATACAATTATAATATCAAATTTCTTTTGAACAACCATTACAAATTGATACATATTTCAAATAGAGATATTGAATATCCCATATAATTGAGTTGCAAATTTAACACAATAACAGTTGAAAAGCATTATCATTCTTAAATTTCCATTTTAGATTGAAACTTAAACACTTAAAAAAAATTCGCTTAGTTTTCCATGGCTTTGCACCCTATTTAAGCGTTGAAAACATGTTCATCGAACAATTAGAATTGACGATTATGGTTGTTTTATAATTAAGTCATGTCAGGCTATTACTTATCAATTGAATTTTAAAACAGTCTATTAAGAGAATGCATTTATTGATAATTATAAATGAATCATGAAAAAATCTCTAGTTGTTCTGGTATCAAACCTAAGATCGATAAAAATATCCAACTTTGGTACATCTACTTTATCACGTAAACGTAAATTGAATAAATATCATATAATTAAGTACATACATTACGTGAAATAACTTTTTATTGTAGTTTAAACAGTTAGGGTTGTTTTAAAAAGAATGGTGTTACTGGTAGGAGGCGCAACCGACGACTCAAATAGCTTGAGAGAAACTAATGTAAATCTTTAGATACGAACGTTTTCCCTAAGTATTTTTAGATAATATAAACATAAATACTATTTAACGGGAATTGAAATAAAATCTATTCTTGAAATATATATACATATAAAACATATTTAAATGTCCGACATTATTGGTTCAATACAATGATTTGAGAAACTACTAAATAGATAGGTATTTAAATTTTCATTTATAACATTTTCAATTTCTCATTCATACTTTTCTTTTTGATACTAATTTACAAGAAAAGTCTTTAATATGGACAAATATAATTTATATTAAACCACAAATAAATAATAAAAAGCAGTTGGTAATCCTAGTTGTAATGCCCGAAATTGTGTTGAGCCTTTAACAAGTCTAAATATAAGCATGTCTAATCCTGCCTAATACGTGAATGCGGATCTCCATGTGAATAAGTAATGGAGTGCGGCGTGGGTGTGAACATATCGCTTTGGCCAGCATTAGATGGGTAGGAGGGAGGATGGGGAATGAGACCTGGCCGAAAAGAGCTTCGGGTCTATTAACACATCAATTTGCAACCGAACCAATTCATTTGGGTCTCGCTTTAAGGAGTGATTTTGTGGCTCTTTTCATTGCAATGCTCATAATAACCTGAGGGGTAAATGAAAAGTCAAGCCATCCCCACATTCAGCTCAGCTCTGGTTTAATAATACACAGTTCGTTGAAGCGTGACCAAAGCGAGAGCACTCTCAGCATTGATTGTATTGAGCTCAAATTTCCTAACATTTACATTGCAGAAAACCAAATAACGATGTAATAAAAACCGTTTTACAAAGAATTTTTTGTTCAATTACTGAGGAAAATTTAATTTACTTGGCAAATGTTTGAAAAGAGTTTTATTTGGTGAAAGTCTTTGACTTTCTTAATGAAGTTTCTTTTTTCTTAAATTCATTTAGAAATTCAATTAGCACTTTAAACAATTGATTTCAACAGTTGAAATAGTCCTTGGTACTTGATATGCCGTAGAATCCGGTTGTATTGACATCGAAGGAAAGTGAAAAATTCGTCATAATAAGCCGACGTCATACAAAGCATATTGTAGAAAATTACACTAGGTCTTTGTTAGTACACTCATATTTATTAATTTTCTTATAAAAAATTATAAATTAAGTTCCGATATAAAGAAATAATCTTTATATATAAAAATGAATTGATCCACAAATGACTCGCTATCACTCGAGAATAGCTTGACTGATTTTGTTAATTTTTGTGTAGAATTATTGGTTCCGGGCTTTTGAAGGATGTAGGGTGATTAAAAATGATGAAGCAATATATTAATTCATACGTAGATTTTGTTGTTCCATTTAGTTGTCAATTCAACGTTTTTGTCAACGTCAACGAGGTTACACAGTTTGACTGTCACATCATTTCACTGTTCAAACGTTGCTTCAAATTTTCTTATTGTTGTGTTTCACTCTAAATTTGGTTTAAATTTCGTCGTAAAAGGCTATTAATGTTATTTAATACACTTTATAACTATATAAAATTATAGTATACCTACAACCTAAATGGTAAATATTTGTCGATTCTAAGGTGGAACGACGTTAGCCGGGTAAACTTCGCTTCGTATTTTGTCATACTAAGGGTTTGGTCACTATAACCAGTGTCATTTAAAACGGATTCTATTATAAATTGGTACTTTTGTGAGCTATTTATTATTAAATAAAAATTTATCATATTCATTTGAAAACAAATCAAAAACACATTTGATGTCTATAAAGGATCGCGACAGCCTTGGGGACTACTACCGTTCCACTTGGGGATAATACATGAGACGAGAGTTCTATAGGTTGTCAATTTATCCGTCACGTGTAAGACCACCTCCAAATAAAGATTAACAAGTGGGGTTGATTACGAAATAAACGATATTAAGCTATATTTGCTGTGTTGTGGTGCGATTATTTAAACAATGATCTAATAAATCGGGTAAAATCTACTAAATAAGAGCTTGTAACTGAATGTTTATAAATTAATTCTTTGAAAGTAAATTAATTTTTTTCTTAAAAATATGATCTAAACAAGATTTAAATGTCTTGCATATTTTTTTGTTTATGATTTATCTGTTTTGACTCTGTAGGTATTAGTTTTAAATAAAAATATGTTTAGAATTTTTGCCAACAAATGTAAATCGGCTCCGGAATAGTTAATCCCTAAGTTTCACATTTCTATCGCATTGGAATAAAAGTAGCATAACTGTAATTTATTAAAGACGAATCTTATTCTATTAATGTCCATTTTCCACATTGGAATAGGAAATTTCAAATATTATCATACATTTCCATCAGTATTAAGAAAAACATACACTTATCCTCACTATGCTTGATAAAATTGATGGTAATCACTTAAAACGGTTGAAGGAACTCGTATTAATTTTTTATTATTAAAGAAGTGATATTCATTAGTATATTTCTTCACTTTTGGAATAACAATAAAAGTAGAAAATGAATAGAAAGTGATGAAATATTTCAATACTTTCTCAACAGAACTTTTACGAAACGAGTTTTGTAATGAAATAACAAACTGAATACGCATTAAAAATTTTGTATAATAGTGGTACATCTCATACAAGTCACACTGAAATTTTATTTATATTTTTTCAAGACACAAATACTATACGACGACGACTCAACAATCGTTACCGGTCTAGGTCTAACCTATTGGTTAGTTTGTTATAATGTGATTAGCAACATGATTCCTTTTTATTAATAACTTTCTGCTAAACCGAGCACACATACTACGACGAAGACCATCCCTTTCATAGCTTTCATCTGTATCCATTCATTGAACAGCAGAAAATTACTAGTATTATAGAAAGATCCGGTTGATCTTTTCTTTTCTGTGCACTCTACTCAAGCTTTGAAACCTGTCTGAATTCGAACAAATAGTGTTTTATTTTAAATTAAAAATTTCAAAATATTCAAATTTAAAGAAGATGCTGTCTTTTTTATATGCTCCAACTAATTTGTATGAAATTTTGCACAAACCGGAAAGCAAAGCAATTTTAAATGTATATTACGGTAACTAATTATCTCGTTCAAAATTATTATTTAATTTATATTTTTATATAATATTTTTAATCCAATCGAAAGCTTTAAACTTCACTCCATTTGCAAAAAGGTAATTTCGTAAAGTACATTTGACATTTTTATCGCCTCGTCTATTTTTGGCAGAAACCTGTTAATAATAAAGTGAACCCACTTTATTTATTTTCTATCCTTTTGCCTGACACGTGTTGGAAAAGAAAATTAAAATTCGCTTTCTTGTTGACCGGAAGCCTAAATTTACCCCTATTATACGTGTCCGCCTTAATTATAATCCATGAAATAGCATTTATTTAAAGCCCCTTCTTACAACGTCTTAGGGGCGGTTTATTTGTAACAATTTAAATTAAACAAAAGTAGAATTTAAGGTCTATGAACATAAGAATTGAATCAATTAATTTTAAAACGAAATTTTAAAAAATAAGATATTCTCTTTTATACATTTAAGAGTTATTAACTGGCAATCAATAAAAATAAATAAAAAGTTATCCATAAAAAATACTAATGCTACTACTTTATGCATTTTTAAAATACTAATGCTACTACTTTATGCATTTTTGTTGCTTAAAGAATTTTTGTGCTTTAAAGAATTCTTTAAAGCACGTGTCCTTTTTCTTTATTATTAAAGTGTGTCGTAAAAAAATTCATTAAATTTATATGGTCGTCAGTTTTGAAGGACGTGGCTTAACTGTGTTTTGTTAGTGTTTTTAACAAATAAGCCATCTATCGGAGAACTCATGAACTACGTTTACTTGTAGTTTATCATTTTTAAGATTTTTATGTTAATTTATTTAAAAATGCATACAATTTTGTATAAAACACGGTCGATAAGCATTATTAAACACTCGGGCCTCCTTTAAAGCACTCGCTTTGCTTGTGACCTTACCTTATAAATAACTATTATCTGTTTTAAATGTCTTTAAAGTATAATTTGAAGTTACTGCTTCAGTAGACATCAAGATATTGTGGGTGCGTTTATAGCCTTACTCGCGCTTTATATACGAATATCTACCCTGTTTACTTGTAATCGTCTTTTATATAAGGATTTGTTTTATTTTAAAAATATTAGAAAATTTCAGTGAAGTAAAACCCTACTACGATAAAGTCCTAACTTTGTGAGTGTTATTCAAAACAGATTTCTTTATGTTAATTATGATTAATACTTTAGATTAAATTTAAAATTATTTCAAAAGTTAACAAAAAAATGTTCCGATAATTTCTGAATTAAAATTATTTGTTTTTGTTCGATTCTGTTACAAAATTGCATAAAACATAGTTCGCAACTTTCTAGTTAATGGTCCTTTACCCGCTTCGTGCCATTATTAATATTTTTCACTTAACTGAAAAAATTACTTAATTCAGTACTGCTGCGTAAACTACTATTGTAATGAATATAAATTTGTTTTCTGTAGGACTTTTGTAGGAAATCCAATCTTCTGAATTCTGCCAGGGCGTCGGGTTATACTCTCTGAGTGACCTGATTCCTTGCAACATGCCGACTTTTTTCAGCTGATGAGTAATTTTTAGTATGTTCCAGAGCATTTGCTTAGAAAAAAGGGATCGCCAATTTGTAGATTCTTTATTTTTTAAAAATTTGTTTGACAATAAAACAAAACCTCGTTTCATCTATTCTTTTTATCGTCCTATTATTTTTTAAATGTGTTTGTGACTGGAAATTTCATACAAATTTAATAGTCCAATTTAAAATTCATCTTAGTAACCAACTTATTTCATTCACAGAATTGGCAATTTGTTTACAACAGACATGTCTTAAAAGGCCATTTGATTTTCAAATAGAAATTTTGTCCTTAAAATAGGATTGAAACAGGATCCCGAGAATGTGTGAATAATGGCAGTCATCGGATTTATTAGTTTGAGCTTTAAACAATTTTAAGTTACTACTATACTAGTATAATATAGTTAAGTCTGTATAGTAGTATTTTTGCCGTATAAAAATATAAAAACAATTCCAGCAAAGATTTTACCGTTTCTTCTTCGCGGCGATGCTTTAAGTTTATTATTTTTCTATTTCTCTGAAACCATTGCTTTCAGTGAAGTTGCCTGGTCAGCGCCATCTTCCACTTCTTTTCTGATTTTTTAAAGTTCTTCTTTATGTTCTATCAATTTAAATAAAAGTTTGTAATTTCAAAATTCTTCCAACAGATAATTTTTTTTATAATCAATGAAATTATTTTTAAATAGAAAATTACTATAAATTTAATTTCTTTGCATATATTCAAGCCCATTCCTTTCTTTAATTTGTATATAATTTTCATTAATTTCCAAACTTTTGATACGTAAACTTTGAACTTTGTCTTTAAAGACTTTAAATGAGGGCGACCCTTAACGGAAAGAGCAATTAAAGTTGTAATGGTTAGTCACCTTTTCGCAACTTATCGAATAGCCCTTCTATTAATAGGCGAGATTGGGGGAGGTGGCGAAAACGATAAGGAAACCCAAATAATGCCGTCCGCATTAAGTGCTCGAATTAAATATGCTGAATAAATTGGATCCTTGTCTT
Source organism: Clogmia albipunctata (assembly GCA_001014945.1). Lineage (NCBI taxonomy): Eukaryota > Metazoa > Arthropoda > Insecta > Diptera > Psychodidae > Clogmia > Clogmia albipunctata. Next base: position 19,746 of record JXOV01001726.1, read on the forward strand.
CCTTTTGGCTGTTATGTAAATCCCCTTAGATAAACGCCGCCGCCTGCCTGGTTGTGTGTGTGTGTTTTCGGGTAAACGAGTTTTAACACGGATTTGACAAGCTTTGGGGAAATGGTCAGAACAGATACACGTAATCAGAATTCGCACGTTCAATTGATTTTCGCATCAAAATAATGACACTTTGACGCACTCAAAGCATTATTTACTGTCACGCTAAAAGCAAAGCGCCATAAAAACCCGACTTGAGGTTATGTAAATTTGAAACTTTTCGCGAAGAACGACTTGTTTTTTTTTTGTTGCCTCCAACGGAAATGGAAACAGCAGTTGGCTTTGCTTGGCATCGCAACTCTTTTTGGTGGCAGCGGGAGCACACGAAAATCGGAATAATAATAACAACAGTTGAAAAGTGGAATAATTTTCGGTCGAGTGAAATGGAATGATAAGAATTTTATGTTTATTAAGTGTCGGCCCCAATGTGCAGCACTCTCAATAAAACTCACATTAGGGTGCTCTGGGTGTTTTGTAGCACGAGCAAAACTTTCCGCAAACACAGTTAATTAAAATGTCTAATTAGAAAGGCTAATTAAGATAAGATATCACACTCGTTATTCATTAAATTATGATAATATAAAGGATTTACACCTTCAAGAATTTAAAAAAAAATCCGGAAAATAGTTCTGAAAATTCAGGTTTTCCTTATATTTTAAATATATTTTGAAATTATGCTTTGAAATGAAAATTAACATTTGATTTATAAGGATTCCCATTTTCCTCAGGTAATGGAGTAAATTTATGGTAAATTGGCAATCTTTTATTCATTTAGAATTAACTTATTTATGAAATTTTTTACCATAAAATAAATAGTGTTTTTTGCAATTTGGTATGAGAAGTGCCATATTTTTTATCAATCTTATTTCGTGAAATTGTCGTTGACAAAACGAGTGAAAATAGGTAAATGAAGACTAGACAGATGTATTATATATTGTCATATTGATTCTATCTTGTACCGAATTTAAAACTATTTTTTTTTAATTTCAATACTTTTTGACTGTATTGGGTGAGAGAGTTTTGGCGATGTTTTTCGCATTTCGGCACAAAATAAGTGATATTCAACATATAAGATTAAAAAATGATTGTCTGAAGTAGTTATTACATGTATTTCATGACTTAAAAATCTTTTGTTAAAATATTATCGCTAATTTTCTTGCACACAAAATCAAAACAATGAATGGTATCCGGCTGATGACGTTTTACTACTATTACCACCACAGATCCATCCAACCTTATTGAGAATTAGCGTTGGTTGGATGGTGAAAGGGCGCACGGTTTGAGAACCCCTGAGTTAATTGACAATTAATAATAAAACCGTTCACAGCGGTTTTTACAAATTGTGCAATTTTCATATTTAAATGATGACAACAATATAAAATTTCATTAAATTGGTGACAATTTGCGTGAAAATTACGAATTATTTCAGCACGTGTGTTGTAAAGTAAACCGTTACAGAAACAATTTAAGTTAAAAAGGCTACTTTTCGGTACGGTATTGCACAAATTCAAATTGTAAAATTTAGTTCACTATTGCACATTTTTTCTTTTTCGTTTTACATGAGGGAATAAATTATATTTTATTGTCACTTAATAAGGAAATGGGTGTACGAAATTTAGTCAATGATGTGTTTTTCATTATGTTTTCCGAATCAAAAACAGGACCTGAGTAGAACCTAATTTTTTTGCAATCACCTTGTAACTATACTAAACAGTTTTTGAAATTGAGCCAATTTATATATAGACTATTATTTTTTTATCTTAACCAATGGAAAAACTACAAATTTTCACTATTGATAAAAGGGCCAAATTATTAAACTGAAATCAATAAAATATGCTAAAATTCCGATATAAGTTTGATATTTACTTTTTTTTTTTGACTTTATTTTAATACAAATACAAGAAAATATCAGATAAAATGGTGATTAATTACATAAAAAGGTCAAAATCATAATTACATCTGCTTAATAAATAACTCTTTGTTAGTTTAAGAGTTGTTTATTAAAAGCTTGTGCTAAAATAAAGAAAAATAATTAATCCGACATAAAACCATTGTCGTAATTTTTTATGATACTACAAATTATATGTATCAACTTATACAAATGAGCAATATGTATATCCCCTATGGATTTAAATCGTTTGCTTTGTGTCACGACAAAAACTAATATATGAAAATTGGAAACTTGCCAAACGAAGATTAAACTACGAGAATGTCAGATTTTTTTAATATACATATTTTGTAACTCAAATTCATATTGGGATTTCATTTTCAACGCAATAAATTATGCCAAAGTAGAATATTTGACAAAGCAAAATATTTTATTACGTGTTTAAATTCTTGTAAATCTTTGCTTTTCTGTTTATTTAAAAGGGACATATTGCCTTTATTAAAGTTTTTATTATTTTTCCAAGTTAATTTATTACCAGACTTTTCTAATAAGGTTTAGCTAGGGGATTGCAAATGATAACAATGAAAAAATGCCTAAGTTAGATAATAAACAAGTCTTAATTTGGATTGTCCAATAAATTTACATTTGGAAAAGTTTTTTGTGCAATTCGTTATCGAAAAGTAGACTTTTCGTAACGCAAATTGTTTCTGTAACGGTTTACTTTCCTGCACGGAGTGATGAAATGTTTTAAAATTTGTACGCAAATTGTTATCAACTAAATGAAATTACATATTGTTGTCAGAACCATTTTCTTGTGAGTATTTCCATCTCACTCTAATAACACACTGTGTCTTACTTGTACACATTGTGTCTTACTTGTTTCACAATTTAAAAAAAAATCGCTGAGAACGGTTTTTATTTTTAATTATAGATTAACTAGTATTTTTTTTTACAAAATAGCGTTCAATACACACGTGAAATAGGCACTCATTTACCTAATTTTACTCGCTGCGCGCGTCAAAATACATGGTAAATTCGTGGTGTAATAACCTCTATTTCACCACTTGTATCGAAATATACTATTTTAACAATTGCTTTGTTTTTTAATTTTTTTTTAAATTTATTTATTGAATATCCTGGACATTTATAAAACATGTAAACACAACAAGGGTTGTTGTTTCAAGATTCTACTGGTGGTTAGAGCCAATAGTTGACTAGCTGTGTCGTTGATATGGCGTAGGAGTCTGTATTTGTAGCGGGACTTGCGAATCGCGACAATTTCCCTGATGGTGGGCATTTGTTGGTCTCTCAAGATGGTACTGTTTCTGATAAACCAGGAAGCTCCCACGATGCTCCTTAAGTTTTTAGAGTAGAGACGCTCCATCATAGCCATTGTTGTGTTACAGCAGGAGCCCCAGATCTTCAATGCATAGAAAAGTATCGGCATAATTTTTACCTTAAAATTGGCCAGTTCCAGAGGTAAGGCAAAGCTGGATGAAAAAACAATCTTTAATTTGATTAAAATAACGTTTAAGTATACCAGGTGTACCGAAAAGTCATTACAATTTCTTTGTTCGAAAAAGAAAAGTACGTAATTTTAAAAAAAATGAAAAAAATATCTATTCAAAGTAATGCCCGTCGCTACTACACTACTCTTCTCTCATCTTTCTGACAATTATTGGATTTCCTTCGTGAAAAAATCGCTCCGTTTGGCTCCATGTCCTGGATTAGTTCATTTTCAGATTTCGTCGTGTTTATGAAAGTGTTTGACCGTTCCTAGGTTTGTTTTACGGGGTATCGCAAAACTTAGCCATAACAAGTAAAATATTTAAGTATTAAATTTGTTGGGCACTTAATAAATACCTCACTTTCGGGTCATTTCTATTGCGTTCAAATGATTGGAAAAGGGTTTCTAAGTGACTGTAAATGATTTGACTAGCTCTTCTTGCGATTGAGACGCATCTTGAACGAGATATGCCTAATATTCAAAATAAATATAATTCACATTTTCTCGAGCTCCTTGTCTAACAAGGAAAAATTCATCACTTTAAAAACGTGCAAACTACTCATGACTTAGGCATGGTTACACTCGTAGAAAATGCAATTCCAAGTATTGCTTGGAAGACAGAGAACTGAGTTGATAAGAGAACTTTTGAAAATGAACACAATTACTGTGTTTAATGATTTCTTTAGTAGACAGAGAAACAATCGGACTGAGATCGCTATGTGAGGTGATGCACTGCGACTAGATGTCATGGTCATGAATGGAAGTAAAGAACCGTCGTAATGTCGAGCTGCTGGATTTGAATTTTTATGTCAGTAGAATTAAATGTAATATATGTCGAGTTATTACATTGGATTTTTAAGGTTATCGACATCTGTTAAAGAATACAGCACTGACTTTTTTATTTTCATTTAACCATTGGGGTAAATTGTATTTGAGAAGTTCAAACGATTTTTTCCGAATTTCAACAAACAAATCCATCAAAACTCATTTCAGACATTATTATTTTGCCATGTTTTCATATACACTCCCCTTCATCTTTGTTTGACAGCTGTCTACGATTTATATTGTTTTTTTGGTTCGGAATAACAAATAGTGTAGTTTTTTAATTTCATATTTTTAAAGTATTTTCGTTCATTTTGTGAGAAGTTTTAGTTGCAAATATATTTGAAAAATCCTTTAAGCTAATCCCAATGTTTTTTTCTGTTTATTTATTCATATCGAACTATAACCTTTCGAAGGTCTTGACTCCTTTAAAAAAATCCCTAATCCTTTCAATGTATTATAATTAAAGATTCAACCCATAACATTGTCGACATGATTGAATATGAAGTGTTTGAGTGGGCCCTTGATAGTGTCGATCACGAGTAACGACTTTAGAGCAAGCAGCAAGCACTACGGACAAGTTTGAAGGGCATTGAACGTGGGAAAATGATAAATTTTGCATTCCTTTGAGTTTACAAGTTGAACTTGATAGGTCATCCTTTTAGCATCTTTTGCTTTTTATTCATCTGTTCTGTAACACAGCAGGAGACGAGGGTGAGGAGAAAAAAGGGCGACACAAGCGCACATGCACACACATTTTGCTTTCATTCATATCAAGTTTAACATTTCAATTAGGGCATCCGTCGATATTTGCGACACGACGGGAGCCAGCCACTTAGGAAATATGACAAGCCACTCGAGAGAGTCACGGATGATAATGATGACTTACGACTATGTTTGAAAGCTTTATTTATGACAACATTATTATGATGTTTGCAAAGCAAGCGTTGACAAAGAAGAAGAGAGATAGAAAAAGTCACCGTCGTCCCGTTTCTTCAATTATTGACAGCTGTGTTTTTTGTTTTGTTTTTTTCTGTGGTTCATTTTATTCATACTACAAACCCATGTATTTTATTATTGATCGAGAAAGATGATATTCTGGAGATTGATTGTCGGCCCATTCCATATTCACCATAATATCCTTTCAGTTTCAGACCGTAATTGATTCCATTTTGGGACTGGTTCTCCCTTTTTTTATATCATTTCAATTTCCAAAATGGCCGATTGATTTGGGGTTAATTTAGCTGTCAAAATCAATCTTTTTCCTATTTGGGGAGAACATTAATTTTTTTGTATTCATTTTCCATTCGTTTCGAAACGACACCACCATCAGATAAATCTACTCAGGTTCAATCACCGTTTTATCGGTTATTTCTTTGCATTAAACTCACCAGACGACTCGAATTGGAAATGTTTAATTGGAAAAGTTGAATAACAGAACCAATCAATCATATTGTGTAACGTGGCTTATGAATAATTTAGTCGGTTTTGTGATATTTCATGATTAATCAGGTATCGGAATGCTTTTTAACAAATCCATGGGGATTAAGATTTTACAACATAAATGTTAAATTAGCCTTCCCCATCTTCGTTGACGTTTCAGTTCTATTCTAAACTTGCTTTCCAGGTGTCGCGGTTTTTACGAATCATTATTTTTTATGATGGGATTAGCACCATGAACCAATGATTCTATATAGAGCGTTTTTTATTGACAGGTTTTTGCCACCGAAACAAAACACACTTACTACGAAGAAGACCATCCCTTTCACACTATCATCTGTATCCGTTCATTGAACGGCAGCAAATTACTAGTATTGGAAAGATCCGGTTTATCTCTTCGATTCTATGCATTCCATTCAAGCTTTGAAAACCTGTCTAAATTCGAGCAAATAATGTTGACGACATTAGTTGTTGGAATTTTGAGGCCGGGGTATTATTTTTGTTATATTTATTTTAAACAAATGTTAATCAAAGAATGTTGTTAGTAAAAACGAGTAATGAATTTCGAAAGAAAAAAATTACGGTCCGATCAGGGTTCAAACCGCGGCCCTCTCGAGTTGAATTCTGTACCCGGCCCAAATCTACTATTAGTACATAAAAAAGTCAATGAAAAGTCAAAACCCGTTGGTTGACTCTAGATTCCTTATTGGAAATGTAAGGAAATAAAATATAGAAAACAACTGTTTTTTAACATTAATAGTAAACAAATATTTAGTTATTTTAGTGTGACCTGAAGCAGATGTCTATATATTTTTATTTTAAAAATTCTTGAATATAGTATATTTATAATTCCATAATTTAAAAATGGTTTGAATTTATAATGAACGGAGCTGAATCTTATCAAAATTGTTTAAAGGGGATGCATTATTAAACATAGGGATTTTATTAAATTGGCATATATTAAAATATTGGTAGGTTGGTCGGGGATTATAAATTTATGTATAAAAATTTTTTTAACGATGTACGATAACGCATCATTAGATGTTTGGTGGACAGTCCTAGGACCCTTGTCGTATGTTGCTCTAGCTCTCTCTGCCAATGACAATTTCTAGATCTAACTAACATGCTGCTATCAATATAGCACATATTTCAATAAAATGATTCCTTTGCGAAGATTTAGGATTAGATAGGGCGGGAAAGGATCAAAGTATTTATTAGACCCCAATGCTGCAACACACACTAAGGCAGTATAGGTCTGGACAATTTAGAGGTGATGTTCCATGTTAGTAACGAAGACAGTTAGTTTGAATTAACAGCTATTTGGACTATATAAAACACGAGAACAGGTTGTGAGGATGCTTTCTCCCTGCATTTTATGCCTAAGAAATAAATATTCGATAAACATCGTTCGATTGTTTGACAAGATTTGCTGTTAATTACTAAAAAATAGATTTTTCACATAGACGCACAAATTAAACCTAATAAAAACAAAAAAAGAAAATAATCTAACAAATTTATTATTTTCTTGCTACACATTATTTTGTTAAAAACCCGTTTTAATAAAAAAAATTCAAATATATTTTGAAAAATCGTGTGAACTCTGATTTATTATTAACGAAAAATGTAAATATTAAATTATGTTTTGTACTTTTCAACATTTATAACCTCTCTGGTTATCATAACGTGAAGGAGTATTAAATATGATGAATAACCCCGCTTTAAATCAGATTAAATTTGTCCGTTATCCTTTCCATGCCCCATATTTCACTTTAAACACAAAATGAACACAGTAAAAAAACACCAACATAAAAAGCGGTAACCTCAGTGGACCTGAATTAATTGGCTTTCTTGTATATTTCATTCAGCTTCCAGACTAATTCGTCGACGAGTGCCTTGTGCTGGTCATTTAATGACTCCTAGGAGGTTGTGGTTAAACAAAATCCCAACCCAATGCGATGTGGTTTTGGAATTTCCAGGTAAGCCACTAATTATCTCAAACACAGCAGCATAAATACTGATCTAATCGGCTCTGCATTAACACTGTTTTCTCTGTCTCACTCACTCTTTTTATAATCTAAATTTAATCACACTGTCTCCCTCTTTTTTCAATCCGGATATAAAAACAAAACCAGAATTGGCGCCTGATGAAGTTCTTCGATGGCTCCTGGGCCGAATCCGAGCCCCTCCGCCCCAAGGACTGGGACTCGTCGTGCAGATCAGGTCACATGAGAGCACCAAGCGGACCGCCTTCTATCTCACCGCTCCAATTAACATGTAATTATCACAATTAATAGCAATTTTCGCCCGCTTTGATTTAACCCCGTCGCGCTGTCAAAATGCGACACTAGACTACTCTGATTACATTTTCATATACGAGAGCATACATAGATTTTATGATAAAACAGTACCGTGCAAAAGTATTTACGAATTTATTTAAATTTGTAAGGTACCCTTTTATGATATTTAATAGAAGCGTTTTTAAATTATTTAGGAGATATATGTTAAATAAACAAATCTAATTAAATTGAAAATTAAACACAGTTTTTTACCACAAATAAAGTATTTAATAGTATTTTATGATTTTTTATTTGTAAATATTAAATTTCTCTTAAAATAATAGTTACAGCCTTATTTTGGAAATAATTTAAAAAACTTTAAAATGTTTTATTTAATCTATCGAGAACTTTTTATATTGATGTACACTTATAATCATAAAAAATTGTATTTTAATTAAAATTTTTGCCTTTTTATTTCTTAAATATTTATATAAAAATTTGTCCATTTGTTAGTGTTGAAAAAATGAAGCACATAATAAAACCGTTAATAAGGTACTTCTACAGTATGATTGAAATATCATATAAAATAACAAAAACAAAACAAAAATCCAACCAGATGAATATTATTAATATTTTTTTTATTTTTTCAATTAGCATCGATAAAGATAATCTTTAAAAAAGAACAATTTAATTGAATTAAATTAATATACTTTACTTTCCACTAAAAATTAATAAACACATTCCTTTAAAATATTAAATTAAAAGGAATTTCAATTTATAAAGATTATATATCAAAGAAAATCATCCACGCAATAGAAGAGCCAATCGAAATTGATCTCAGTTTTATTTAATTAGTTTTATTAGTTGGATATTTTCTTTCACAGAATGAAAAGTTTTAAATTTCATTTATTACAAAAGTTGTCCCATTAAGTTCATTTTCAAATTGCAGTTTGATTTTAAAATACTTTATACATAAGATACTCAAGATGTGTCCTTAATCAAGAATATTATTTGTTTGATTTTTTTTCTATCATTCTTAAATTTAATTTTTCGAAACAAATTAGTTTTAAAACAATTCTGATTGGTATTACTAGAAACTTATGTCTCTTAACAAAAATGGTCAGGAACATTTTCGTATGGGAAGTGGTGAAACGTTATCGTCTTCTGAAAATACAACAAACAAACATGCATTGGTTGAACACAACAACACTTGCTTGGCAACGGAGACGAGTTAAACCTATTAATTCAAATAAAATATGTAATCCTCAATTCCTTGAATAAAGTAAATAAAATCTAATAAAATGCTAATTTCAAATTCATTTAATATTAAAGAATCAGTCGAAAAAAATTTCTATCCTAAAAATCAATGGGTCTCAATACTTTCGCACGGTACTGTATTTCATGCACATATGAGGTAATTGCATTTGTTCAATCGCTTGCCCTGGGACAGATTATTCAAGGCTGCAGAGGAGGCGAGACTGCCGAAACGGCTGCGGGAGGATTTGGGGGGCGATCTGCGGGAATTTACAACGAGGGAGAGTCACTGTTTCGCACAGATAAAGGACAACGACGGCGGAACTGCCCTCTTCACATCCCAGGAGCGACAGTGGCTAGTTTTACAGGTGGTTGTTTCCCTCGCCAATATTACCCTCGAAATTATTAGCACGATTTTTAGTCCATATAATTGACGTTTTCATAGAAGCGCTAATTGAATTTTTTGTGCAAAATGATAATTAATAGGAACTAATAGAAATACTCATTACGTGCTTTAGCACACGTACGTAAAGGTCATATGAAAATTGTATGAAATTGACTAAATTAACAACTTTGGATTACAATTTTGAAAACTTTATAACTCAATACATATTTTGGTGGGTTTTATAGTTTTAATTTTAGCTATTAAAACAAAAAGTGTTGTTTAATGAATATAAATTTGATTACACAGACGAATCTCAATAATTCAAGCCTTCGTTAATTCGAATCTCTCAGTAATTAGAATTTCTCTACAAGTCCCTAGAATATCTCTTAATATTTCGATTCATATACATATACCTATTTATCAAAACCACGGGGTAATTCGAACACATCGGCGTAAAACAGTCGACAATTCGAAGCAAATTTATCGTTACAGCATATCAGGTACGTTTTCTCTAAGAAAAAAGTAACTGAGCAGCATAAATGGAACCACTTGATAATTCAATAATTCTAAGTCCCTTGGAGGTTGGAACTATCAAGAATAAACTGTATTGATTTCATCAATAAGCAAATGTTTAGAAAAAAATAGTTTGTAATATTTATTACAAATAAAAATTTAGTAACTAATACTTTTTGAAAAAGTTTGAATTTCAACACTTTTTATAATTGAGTTTAAATTAGCTTTTAGAAAATTCAACAGACGAAAAGAAGAAATTATCTTTCATGAAATGTTTAAATGGCTGTTTTCATGTAATTAATTTGTATGATTATTTGAAACAATCATTTAACTCCTATTATAAAAATATTAAGTTTAACAAACAATAACCAAATTAAAAAAAATTCAAAATTTAAAAATTTTGTTTTTGAAATGCACATATCGGATTTTTCTTTCCAACAAACTATTTTGCTAGTGGAAACAACTATTTAAACTGAAGAGCAAGGTGATGTTTACTATGTTCCAGTAAGAGAAAACTAGATATTGTTTTCTCTATCTTCCCGTGAAATTAGAAAAGGAAACAAAAACAATGTGAAGGGCTTCTAATTGAAAATAAAATTAAAGATAAGACGTGAGGCTTTTTCGGTAAAGTTTATTATTTAATGTATCACGATTATATACATATATTAATGAAAAAAATAGAGGCTGTCATATGCTCCAAAAGATGTGGTATTTAACACCAAGGAAATACAATTTAGAGCATAAAGGAAATTAAAAAGTAAAATTCTTAAACTTTTTAGAAGTAGAGAAATTGTCCTTTACAGATTACTTCTTGAAAACGTTTTAATGGTTATTAGCATAATAAATTTTTACGATTATTTTCAAACAATCATTAAACTCCAATTTAGAAATATTATTATACAGTAGGTACTCAATTAAATAATGATTTTAGTGATTTTTTAAAAATGATGTTAATGTATTTTTTTAAAGAAAATAAATCTTAATAAAAAAAATATTAATTACAAAATGATAGCGTTTCATTCAATTCACCAATTGGTTTTGAATTTAAGGCTCTGATTTAGTATCAAAAATTTATTTAAAAAAATGTAGTTTACTCGTGGCTTAAAACAACCTTTTTGTTTAATAATGCTTATCAACCGTGTTTTATACAAAATTTTATGCATTTTAAATAAATTTACATAAAAATCTTAAAAATTCTTCAAATTTCTGTAAATATACATTTTCCGGCCTCTATGATAAACCACAAGTAGTCGTAGTTCATGAGTTCTCCGATAGGGGGCTTATTTCAAAGAAACATCCGTTTACACTAACAAATCACAGTTAAACCACGTCCAACGAAAGTGGCGTACATATAAATTGATGAATTTCTTTCACGGAGGTCACACTTTAATAATAAAGATAAAGCCCTAGTGCTTTAAAGAATTCTTTAAAGCATAAAATTTAGTCATGCAGTTCCGTATCTAAAAGTAATCTTTTTTTAACGCAAATTGGTTATGTAATGGTTTACTTTATAGCACGGAGTGCGACAATATTTCAAAATTTGCACACAAATTGTCACCAATTTAATGAAATTACATATTGTTGTCATAACCAAATTTATTATTTAAATATTTTATTTTGAAATTTTCGTTTAAAGTTGTTGTTCCACAATTTGATAAAACCGATGCGAATGTTTTTATTTTTAATTATCGATTAACTGGTATTTTTTCAGAGTTACACAAAATAGCATTCAAAACACATGTGAAATCGGTTATTTCAGCTCTCATTTACCTATTTTAACTCGTTGCGCTCGTCAAAATTCATGGTATTTTCGTGCTGTAATCTCTAATTCACGACTTGTATTTTAGTTATTTTAAAGGAAATTTTAATAATTCCTAATAAAACTTATAAATCGTCTTGTATTTTATATCGTGCTATAAATTTCGAGGACCATTTTCTTTTTCCCCTTGAAAATGAAAATAAATTTTGACACTTTATTTGGCTGTTGAACGTCTCTCCGTCTTTAGATTCTGCAAGGTTTACGAGCGGGACCAAACGACATGGACGTGCTGAAAGACAAAGCAATAGTGGCCGAGGGGCAGAGCATCGTGGCTGCCTGGCAGGAATCCGGTCTCATTACCCAAGTATTTCCACTCCACGAAACGTCCGCCTTAACCCAATTGCAATCGAGTTGGGTGCGCAATGTTTTTGCACCTCAGCCATTAGGTGATCTAGAGATCTCTCACTAATTCGTTGGTCGTTATTATGTGAAACAGTTTAGGTCACGTCAATTTGGAAGCTAATTATAGTTACCTAATTTGTGGGAAATGTTCAAACTAACCCCTATTAATTCTATTAAATTAACTAATGATTTTAATTTGATATCTAACTGTTATGATCTTTCAAATAATTGAATTGGTTATAATTCCGTAATATTAATTTGTTTATTTGAGTTTTATAATTTTTCGATTAAAAATATTAAAATTTCTTTTGATAAAGATATTTTTTCAGCCTTATTTCAATGATAATTAAGGATAATTCAATTCAATCATTAAAAAAAGGAATCATCATTCCAATTCTAAAACTACGCATCAACAATTGTAGGCAATTTAATAATATTTATTTTAATACGGTTTGGCTTAAATACACCAAGCCATTTGTTAGCTACGGCGCGTTATAACCCGAAAACCAGCTATGTGAGAAAATATTATCCGTAACTATGAATTTATAAGATATTCTATTGTGCCATTACCACTGACAACGTAGAAAGAACCTAGTTTTGGATAGGCTTCATTACTTTCTTTCAATTCAAAAAATTTTTATACTATTTTCTCGTTTTCCGAAATCAGGGTTTTTAGAATTTCAATATGAGCTACTGGTGAGTTGTTATGACTTCGCGACCCAAATTTTCGCATTTCTGGATATATTTCGGATTCTCTAATTAGCCTCATCAAAAGATTGTTAAAAACTTTCCTATTGTTGAGAAAAAAACGGTGCGCCTATAACGCTTACCCATACGATATGTGTGGTTTTTCGTTTTTATGCAATTCCGCAAAATTGATGCAAGTATTAGCAAATCTTTTATAACATTGAGATGTAATTTGCTAAGAGATATAATGTGTGTAAATTTGAAGATCCAGTTTCTTTTGATTACAAAGATATCATTGATAAACGGGTGCGGCTATATCTTTAACTAAGACTGTGGTCGTTTTTTGTTAATTTTTTTTTCTTTTATACATGTTAATTTATAAAGGGATTGAGTTAGCGTAGTTGGTTAAGCGTCACGTCACAGAATTGAAATCGTGTGTTCAAATCGCATTAATGCAGTGATTTTTTTATTCCCAAATTTCATTTGCTATTATCAACTAATAACAATTATTGATTTATTAATGTTTTAATACATTTACAAAAATAATACCCGGCCTCAACTGTCGAACAGTTAGTGTCGTCAACATTATTTGTTCGACGAAAGGTTTTCAAAGCTTGGATGTAGTGTACAGAATCGGTGAGATAAACTGGATCTTTTTAATACTAGTAATTTGCTGCCATTCAATGAATGAATACAGATGAATGTATGTGTGTTCAGTTTTGGTGGCAAAAGCTTGTCAATAAATAAAAGGCTCTTTATAGAATCATCAGTTCATGGTGCTGATCACAACAGAGCAAATGATGATTTATAGAAATGATTTTTAATTGTCAATTGTGAAAGGCTAGGTAATGAATTTGTCAACATTGATTGCTTAAACCAATTGGTTAGAGCTAGTTCTCCGCAGAGATGGAAACATCTAAGGGGAATACGCCTAACTGCGGAGAGCAGAGATATAAGAGAAAGATAGATCTTCAGGTCAAAGTGCGAGATCCTCATCAGAGTTTGAAAAAAATAATAATATTTTATAAACACATTTCATATAATAACTGAACATCATTTTTAAAACTGATTTATTAATATTTAGAATAACTCATCATTCAAAACTAATATTTCCTATCAAAAGTTTATATTATTGAAAAACTATTATTTTACTTTTTTAAATAAAAATTGATAATTAGTAATTACCATATAAAAATATGAAAAATGTAACTATAAAAAAGTTTGTGGACATATTTGGGCATCTGGTCACCCTAGTAATAAACTTAAGATGCGGTGGAGTGGCATGGTAATGAATAAAGTTTATGAATCTTTCTTATCAGCTTTTCTTATTTTACAAAATATTGTCGCTTGTTAAACCCGAAGTTGTAGTTAATTCAAGAAAAGGATCTCAAGATTATAAATCTTATTAATTATAAGTGGTTTCTGAAGAAAGATAATTCTAATTAATTATTGTTAATAAATTTTCGTTGTTAATTTTTCAATTAATTTATCTTATTCTACGGAAAATATGAAAAGAATTGAATTTCACACTTGTCGTGGATAATATCATGAGATTGTTCATGGTAATTACACTTTTAATCTTTTTCATGGAAATAAAATATAAAAATTTTGAGAATATTTAGAATTTTTTTATTTTTGATTTGAGTTTTATAATGTGATACTTTTTACACTAGTGATAAGTAAATACAAAAATCATTAATGTTAAGCAGAAAATTGTTGGGCACTTTTTAATTCAAACCTGGCTTTGAAACTAAAAACAATTAATTAATAAATTAAATTCAAATAATAAACGCGCGCCACCTAGAAGGGCAGCAAGCTAAATTCATACAAAAAAGACAGTTTGATTTGTTTTCAACTCGGTTTCAAACTGAGTCAGCTTTAAATGTATTGTGTCTGGAAATTAACAAATTGACACGTTCGCCACCTAGTAGAATATTTTTGAACTAATTGAATTGGATTTAAAATGAAACAGGATCTGGAAGATGTATTAAGAATAAAACAATGACAGTTATAAGATTTTATAGTGAACCTTCTTAAAATTTTTTTTTGCCAAAACTTTAATTTAAATCCATTTATTTGCATAGTATTGGTGTCGTGTACAAATATAATTTTAATATTATTATTTCTTTACGTTGTCTTACGCCGCGGTTTACCACTAATGTTTCACATAATAAACCATCTTTTTAAATTCCTTTACATTTTAAACAAATAAACCTCCTTTTTATTACAATTTCAGATGACATAGCCGAATATTTTGGCGTAAAAGTAGCTCTTTATTTTGCATGGTTAGGTCATTACACGTGTGCTTTAGGGGTGCCTGCCATCTTCGGGACAATTCTCTGGGCGGGACTCTACGGTCGAGGACAGGTAACATACATTGTACTAGATTAATTCACATTTTAATAAAAAAAAATAACAGACCCATTTTGAATGCTCCTGTATTAAAACTTAAGAAATTTTGTTTTACAAGAAAGATTTAGGAGCATTTCAAAATCTGGTTGTTTCTGTTACTTTTTTTAAATGAATCCTTAGAGAACAGCACAATCCAATCCTAATCAAATCATTTTGCATTTCCGTAGACTGCCCAGGACATTGGACACGTGTTGTTTTCACTGTTTAACGTGGCATGGGCGTCCCTCTATTTAGAAGCATGGCGACGCTACTCAGTTGAACTGGCCTTCCGGTGGGGCACCTTGTCCACCCCGCCCGAACTCTTAGAACCACCTAGACCACTTTACAAGGTTATTTTTGATTTTATATATAGGGTGTTCAAATAAAGATAACTACTTTCTATACGTTTTCAAATTAAAAAGAGAAATGAATCTTAAATATTAAGTTTAAAACATTCTTCGCAAAACTATTGATGATTAACTTAGCTTTAATTTTAAATAGGTTCAAAAATTAACAGAATATTTTTAAATTGAAATATCACCTAAAATTTTACTTAAACTTACCAGAGAGCGCAATGTTGTTGAATATATTAATTAACTATTTAAAAATAAAGTTTATACAAAAATTGAAATTAAGTTTGAGGAATCCTTAAAGGCTAAAGAAATATTTTTTATGCATTTTTATTGCATAAAACTGATATTATCTTTAAAACACGTGTGTTTTTTTTATTACTAAAGTGTGACTTCCGTGAAAGAAATTCATCAAATTTATGTGGACGTCAGTTTTGTTGTATTTGGTTTACCTGTAGTTTGACCTTTTTTAACGGATAATTTTCAAATAAATATGAATCTGTAGTAAACAGCGTATCGTAAAACTCTTGAACTACGCCTACTTACGGCTATGAGCGAGAGAGATATGCAAAATATTTCAAATTTGAAATTTAGTTAAAAATAGTGGCCGCTAACTGAATTTTAAATAAAAAGAAGATTTTTGTGTTACTTTATTGAAGAATGCATAAAATTTTGTATAAAACTCGGTCGATAAGCATTATAAATTAACACTCGGGATTTCTTTAAGGCGCTCGCTACAACCATTGTGTTTAATAATGCCCTAACTTATCGACCTTGTTGTATAAATAACTATTAAAATTCTATATATATTTATATATTTACATATTTATTTATAGTAAAGGCTATAAATAGTCTTATAACTTATGGGTGTCCGATTTAAAACATTACTTTTAAACCGACATCCCCTACATTCAAGCAAAATTTCATTAAAATCTGTTAAACCATAGTACTCCAAACACTGCATGGTGTTAAAAAAAATATTAAGGGTGGCTCACACTTTCCATATAAAAGTGTAGTTTTTGTAAGCTCACTTTGTAACTGATCTATTCTACAAAAATGTTAAGTAAGTGCTTAAATGTTTAATAAATTTATAAATCTTTTAACTTTATTTGAAACTTTACATTTAAAATTAGTAGAAAAAATAATAAAAAGTACAATAATTTTTAATTTCTACACAGTTAATTTTTTGTTTGAACACCCGTTTATTAAATCCATTTCATCCCCGAAATAATTAACCTTTGACCGAATGTTGTATCTGTTTAGGGACCCTTAGTTGAAAGTCCTGTGACGGGACGTCTGGAGCCGCGGGAGGCGCCTGCCTGGCAGAGGAGAGCCTTCCGCTACTTAGTTAGTTTCCCCGTAATCGGACTGTGTCTGTTACTGGTTTTCGTGGTCATGTTCTTGATGCTCCGGTTCCAGGTAAGTGCCAGCTGCAATGAATTCCGAATACCCTTATAGTCTCATTTAAAATTATTCATGAATAACACTGCAAATATTTAATTTAACCATTTACTATAGAGCTTCTTTATTTTAGCGAAACCCACCACCAAACATAACATTTTACTGCACTAAACTCCACAAATTCAATGCAATGTACAGTCCTCGGAATGGAATTATACCCAGAAATTTACGATTTAGATTGAATACTGCAAAAAGTGTCGAGTTTTCTTAAAACTTTTATTTAATGTTAAATTAAATTGTATTTTAAAGGAAAAAATTATAGATGGTCTATAATTATTATATGTACTGAGAAGTATTTGTGCAATAATAGTCGATGAAGTTTTGCACTAATGAGATGGTCACATTCAAAAGTTACAAAATTTACTGCTTGTGGAAGAACCGTTATAAAAATCCAATTTCCCAATTAACTGTAATGATTAGATAATGAAATTGAATGTTTATGGAATGTTTGTTGTACTGACTATTTTATGCAATTTTCAAACTTAAAATAGAGCAAGTATTAACGGTACAATGACGGTTTGAAATTTAGAGCGATATCAGCAAGTACCGTTATTCCCGCTGACTTATAGAATATAATAACAAAGCAGGATCCAATAAGATGCCGAGAAAGGCAATAAACCAACTTTTCCTTCGCTGTCGGTAACCCTGAGATGCACATTTGTGAGATCGTATTATTATTATTAGAATTTGTTCTTCCATAGGAGCTCGTAAAAATCGTTAATACCGATGTCTGAATTATCATCAATTAATTATTCATTTGTCACTTGTGACGTCACTTTACTACTTTCCGCTGAATGAGTTTGATTGTTTTAAAATAACAAAATAAATTTTTATTAACTCGAATCTATTCACCATAGCATATTTCGATACAAGTGGTGAAATAGAGGTAAATGAATGCTCTAATAACCTATTTCACATGAGTATTGAACGTTATTTTGTGCAATTCTTAAAAAAATACCAGTTAATCGAAAAATAACAATAAAATAACAACCAAATTTTCAAATTAAAATATTGGAAATTATAAATATGAATAGTAAACCATTACAAAACCAATTTGCCTTAAAAAAGAGGCTAATTTTCGATACGGATCCATTCAATTTACATTAAAATATGTTGTGAATTTTATAATTTTTTGTTTATTTGAACAACATTTTAACAATAAAATCTAGAAAAATTGAAATACGATTGAATAAACAAACTTCTATCAGCATACTTCTTTGAGGAGGGCCAAGAGCGACGGACTCAAAGTGCACCCGTGCGCAGCTTTAAAGATATACAGTTAATCAAATGAGAAGAGGAAAAAATTGAAAGTAAAGAGTTTTCATTTTTGAAAGGGCGCTACACACAGTCACCACTGGGTGTGCTAAGGCAACTTTAAATTCATTTTACAATAAACACGCCCAAAGCAAGCAGTGTGCAGCGATCTTTCAAAACAACTTTTCTGAACGCTGTATATAGGCAAAATTTTGATCCTCTTTATTGGAGAAAAGATTGGTCATTTTCTTCACCCTCAGCACAAAAAAGTTTTAAAGAAATTAAAGGATATAATTTAAAAAGAAGAAAAATAGAATTGCTTTTACATAACGTTACATAACTAAAATTTTATACTAAATTGAAGAACAAATCGTTCGAAAATACTTTGCTGATTCTTCAATAAAAAGCAATAAATTATGTGCGATACGCTTGATCGATTTTCGCACATCAGTTAATGATAAATCAGCCAGAGAAAGGGTTGTTTCAGGTCATGTAAAAGTTCGGAAGCATAAATCGAGGTGAACAACAGATGTTTGAAAGCCATTAACAAAAGTCGTTAATTTAGTGGGTGTAGTTCGATTTCGAGGACTGTACAGAGGCGAATCCAAATTCTCATTCTCATTGGTGATTATTGAAACAGGATTGGCTTAATCAGCATATTCCAGACACTGGCGTTTGGAGGTGCTTATGCATGACTCAACAGGTTCAGTTAATTACCCTTTATAATACGTTATTATATCTCATTGAAACCCTTTGCCCTTTTTGTTTTCGTAATACGTTTAATTTGCGACAAACACAGTCATAATTAACGGCAACGATTCCTCCGTTTGAATTCGGTTCGAGTTTCAGCCTTATTTATTGACTTTCCCCCTGTTTGCTTACTCTCTCGATCTCAATTCCGAAGGACTGGTGGGACGAGAAACTGCCCGAAACTGGCCTCCTCAGCTGTCTCAGTGTCATCCCCAAGGTTCTACTTGCCGGCGCCATCACGTTGATGGATGAGGCCTACTTCAAACTCGCAGTCTGGCTCAACGATAGAGGTAAGTTTATAGTTAATTTTTACTATTATTTGTTTTAAAACGATAAAGAATCAAGGAGAAGCGAAGAAGTTGCTTTAACGAACAATAACATTAAAATCAAATTATTAGTTTTTACAGAAACGCTTTTCGAGCGTATTGTGTACAATGATTTATGTATTTTCAAGCAAAAATTAAGAAAAATTTTTCAAAGTTTATGATTTATTTAACTCTTTTCTTTTGAACCTATTATTAATGCTGTTATAGAATAATTTCGAAACCAAATATTAACGAGCAGCTTTCTGAATAAATTCTATGTGTTTAAATAACATTTCGAGTGATCTTCATACAAGATTATTAAGTTTTTGACAAATTAATCTTTATTAATTTTTTTTACAATAATAAATACAAGTTTTAAATAGTATTAAGCTACACAAAGTTTATGAAATATGTTCACAATAAGATGTAAAATACCTGTATACCTAATATTGGTTTTCCCATCCTTAATATAAAACTTTATGCAATAATAAACAAAGTTACACCAAACCCAAAACAATTTATCGCTTATTTGCAAGTTTCACATATTAGAGATTTGTATCCACCACAATGATCAGTTCGCATTAAAAAACCGATCAAAATTAATTACATTGTCAATAATTTTTTTAACTTTCTTTTAAATAATCAAATCGAATAATATATATGTAAGATATATTTATCTTAAATTTCATCAATATTGGATAGAAATTAAAAAC